>JAEANM010012367.1:0-14844 GCA_017656035.1 Myanophis thanlyinensis | reverse complement strand
GCCAGCATGGCTGGCTCAGGAATTCTGGGAGTTGAAGTCCACGAGTCATGAAGGAGCCATAATTGCCCACCCCTGGGAACAGGAGATAGTTGAATGGCTTGATGTACCCAGTTGAGTATACCTCAACATTGGCAACTTTAAAATATGTGGCAATTTAGCTGGCTCAGGAACTGGGAGTTGAAGCCCACACATTTTAAAGCTGCAAAGTTGAGAAACGGTGACCCAGATGTTGCTTAAAAATGAGAGCAAATGTCAACATTTCCTTGGCAAATCTACAAGCAAGACTTCCAAATCCAACTGAACGAGCATCTCCATATTTTATTAGCGCTAAAGGAGTCTGCAGTACAAAGAATTCCTTCCGAATGGTCTGAAGACTGTGATCTAGTACCACTTGGCAAATAAAAATAAAAATGAAATGACCAATTAGAATGGATTTTCACAAACTACATACAGAGTCCAGTTTCCAACTATCTTTCTTCCCAATTAAATGGGGAAGGGAATAGGAAGGAGAAAACATAATTTTTTCCCCAAAGAAAAATATTCTGGCTATTATTTTCATGGAATTGGGATTTTCTTCTCTTTTCTTTCTTTTTTTTTTTTTTTTTGTACATTCAAAGATTATTGCATCAGAAAAATGGATCATGCACGTTTCATGTTTTCGGACAAAAACGTTTAACCTGTATTATTCTTGTCACTTCTAGCTACATTTCAAAGGTGCACCAATTCTACAGTTTTATACTTCTCTTTGCTTTTAGTCGCATGCTTTGCCTATGCGCATGCGTTAGATAATAAATATTAAATACAGGAAAGAACATTAGAAAAAAAGAAACCCCATGACACTGGGAATATTTTGCGGCAGATTCACTGGGTAAAGGTACAGATTGAAAGGAAAAAAAAAAATATGCTTGAGGTAATTCTGTTGGCGATAACCACTCCACCAAGACTTGTTTGAAATTCATGGAAGTTTCTTTCTCCTCAGAAAATTCAAGTACACAAATACTAGCTGGGACTCTTCAGAAAATACCAAGGGCTGTTTTTCTTTTTCTATTAGTCTATTAGTCGGCATTCACAGAGTTCCTTGTAAATCCTTTTTCGCACTCTGGGCATGTCCTCCTGAGAGAACTGGAAGGACTGGTCTAAAGCGAGGCACTTGCAGTACTGTGGGAAAAAAGTAAAAACCAAAAAGGAACACATCTTAGAAACAGGGACAAGAAGCAATGAGAATGACAAGAAGCAGATTCTGAAAAGGAAATGAAATGGCCATATTTTTTTTTTTTTTTTTTTGAAAAGCCACTGCCTTACCTGGAGTACAAAAACTCCACAGTCACTGTCATTTTTCTGTTGTGGAATGCACTGGAAAACCATACAAACAAAACAAGAGTTTAACACAGATATGCACACTGGGTTCCAAGTAACTGATTTGCATTCTGCAATTGGCTCGTTTCCAGATTACCAATTTGCAACCACCCCCTAATTACGGCGTGTACCTCAACACCGTGCCAGTCATTTTGCTTTCGGAAAGATCCAGTTGGTGTCGCCCGTTTAAAAGAGGACCAGGGAGCAGATAATAAAAAGATTGCTCCCTCCACAGCCCGGAGATCACTGAGAAGTCTTTTCTAGCTAGATGCTTCCTGGCTGGGGAATTCTGGGAGTTGAAGTCCACAAATGTTAAAGTTGCCACGGTTGGAGACCCCAAGTCTAGACCCTACTGAGCTAAGGAGGTTGTCAGGAAACATTTCTGATTGGCCCAGTTCTTTAAAGAGGGAGGGTCAAAACTCTAAATGTACAGGTCCATGACTTTTACTATTAATGGCCAGCACAGAAATAAGTTAAGAGTAGATACGGCAAGTCTACTTGTCTGAATTTCCCAGGGCATCCTGATGAGGGAACCGCCGGGACAGGTTTCCGAGTCCAAATATAGTTGAAGTTTCTACAACTTTAGGATCAAGAAGGAAGCTGACACATCTAACAACAAGCTCGCTGGTGTTTTGGGTCGACTTCCGACTCCCAGAATTCCCCAGCCAGAACATCATGAAGGGACTTTTCTATTTAGCCTCTTTGAAAGCAAAAGCATTGCCTGAAGGATTTTGCAGGATGGAAACTCTCCACCAAATGTTTTGGTGTTGGCTGAAAAGTTTCCTTTTGAAATCCAGGCAAGATTTCCTGCTTGGATTTTGTGATGAACCTTTTTTCAGCTGGCTCCCCAGGAACCAAAGGGTTGTCATCTAGGCAGCTTGTGAGCTTCTCCGCCGGCTTCCCCATTGATAGTCTGGGGAAGCCAGCAGGATAGACTACACATGGTGCTCACATGATTATGGGGTGCTTGGCAACCCACCACAACTGCAACTGGGTTGTCAAGCACCTAGACCACATTCATGTGACTGCGGGGACACTGAAACAGCCATAAGTTCAGGCACAGTTTTGAGTGTCTTCATTCAGTACTTTTGTACAGTTGCTGAACAAATGGTCATTAAGCGAGGACTTTCTGCACTCTCACTTGGAATTGTACAAATTAAAGTTGAGAAAATGACATTGTTTTTTTTAAAAAAGAGGTTGCAATGCTGTTTTTCTTTAAGGGATATTATTTTCCCTGATGTGATCCAACCGAAAGGATGTGGTGGCAACTTGGGTTCAATCACAAGATCCCAAAGCTTTGATGCTCCAAAATATGGCAGATTCTTATGTGGATTTGGCCACGTAAGTAAACAGACATTATTTTGCAATGGAAAATGAATTCCAGTTCCTAGCCACATACCAAAATTTTAATAACCAAGATGGGGCAGCTTCTTCCCAATTATTTTAAGTAAATATTTGAACTCTGCTATCTCCTTCCCACAGGCTCAATTTATTCTGAGCATGCACACACCAGTTCAGGGAAATAGTTACTCCTAGCCTTCTCTCCACAGAGCAGATTTTTACAGCTTAGCAGCTTAACGTATTTGGGCATCATTAAGGCATTTTAAAGCAAAATTGCCCATTTGACCATTAGAGACTGACTCGCCTCTGTGAACCCACCTTCACAATGTGCTAATTGTGATGAAGAGGGAGATAACTAGAAGATGTGTTAAGAGAACTGCTTCACAGGGCACCATTCAATGAACTGTCATCAAACAGAGAGCACTAATTTAGAGCACTTTTATGGGGTGGGTGGGGAATTCAATCAATTGCAATCTCCATGGAAAAAGTGAGCCCACCCTTACTTCAAAAACCTGTTTCCTGAGCAATCAGTAACATCCTAATTAAGTTCTGCATTAGGATGTCCCAGGATTCTAATGTCTGCTGGAAGCAATGTTTACGTTGTTAAGAAAATTATTTGATTATTTAGCTTGGCCTTTTCCCATTCATTGATCTATTTTTATTTTCTCTAAGACATGATTGTCTTTCTGTAACAGCTTTGTTCCCTAGGCCATCCATCTGGCAAACTCGCAAGATTCGTTTTTCACGGTATGGTATACATTCGAACTAGTGTGTGTTGTTTCTCTGCATCATATAATAATATATGTGGGTACATGCATGTTTTATTTATTTTGTCATGTTTATGTAGTGTATATAGGAGGTGGTGACTCTTTGAAAACTGTATGCAATGAAATTTCATTTTAATGTATGCCGATTAGTGTGCATTTAAAGTGACAATAAAGTTATTCTAAGTTTAAACTTGGGGTACTCAAGCTTTTTTGGGTTCCAAGTGGAACTCCTGAATGTTCTCTAGGGCTCCTAGAGGGAGGTATAGGTAGTCCTCGACTTATGACCACAATTGAGCCCAAAATTTGTTGCTAAGTGAAACATTTATTAAGTGAATTTTGCCCCATCTTATGACCTTTTTTGTCACAGTTGTTAAGTGAATCACTGCAATTGTTAATTTTGTAACACGGTTATTGAGTGAATCTGTTTTCCTCATGGCTTTTGCTGGTGAGAAGGGGATCGCATGAGCCCAGGACACAGCAACCGTCATAAATGCGAACCAGTTGTCAAGCATCTGAATGTTGATCACACAACTATAAGGAATGCTGCAATGTAGTAAGTCTGAAAAAAAAACAACCGCTGTAAGTCCCTTTTTTTCCAGAGACATTGTAACTTCAGTCACTAAACCAACTGTTGTAAGTTCGAGGACTACCTGTAGTATCCTCCAAACACTGATCCTGGTGGATGGATGCAACACATTCGGAAGGGTAATGGTTTTGGAATGAGATTCCTGATCACGACCTCCGCATCTCCTGGATCCTTTCTGTGATCTTCAGCGGATAGGGATAGTTCTCCACGAATAGCCGGACAGCTCACCGATTTTCATTTTTTTTTTGGGTGCTTTTGATAATGCGTCTGTTTGTGGGCTCATAAGCATTTTTGTAATGATGATGCTAAAGACTGGTGATTTCTTCTTCAGCGCCCCGTTCCTTTTTGAATTCAAAGTGTATATCTGTTGTTGTTGGTCAGTTGTTAGGCAGTATCTGACTTTTTGCAACCCCATACACCGTAACACTCCAGACATCACCCCGCATCCTCTGCTGTTTCCAGATGTTTGCCCAAATTCACGTTCATTGCATCGATGGCCCTATCTCACCATCTCATCCTCCGCAGACCCCTTTCTCCTTCTGCCTTCTGTCTTTCCCAACATCGGGGGCTTTTCTGATGGGTTCCCCCCACTTTCCTCATTTGGTTGACCAAAGGATTTGAGTTTCAGCTGCAGGATCTGGCCTTCCAAAGAAGAGTCAGGGGTGGATTTCATTCAGGATTGACTGATTTGATCTTGCAATCCGAGGGACCGAAGGGTACCGTATTTTTCAGCATATAAGATGAACCTGAATATAAGACGCACCTAGATTTAGAAAAGGAAAATAACAAAATGTTTTGGCTTCCGCATGCCCCATTTTTGGGCCTTCTTTGGTCCATTTTCAGAGCTTTTTTTTGGCCCATTTTCGGGGCTTTTTTGGGGGGAAAAAGACCAAAAAAAGCTGAAAAAACAGGCTGAAAAAAGCCCTGAAAACAGGCCTAAAATGGGGCACGCAGAGGCCAAAAATGGGGTGGTTTTTTTTGTTGTTTTCCTCTTCTAAATCTAGGTGCATCTTATACTCAGGTGTCTTATACATCGAAAAATATGCTATATATATATTAAAAAGCATTAAGTCAGGCAACTGAGGGAGCCTGGGTGGGACTAAACCTAGGGGGACCCCTGAGTGCTTTGTTGGTGATGCTCCTGTGAACTGCAAACAGGCAGAGCTTCAATTACACCTAGTTTTTGTACAGTATTTAAGAGATTTAACATTATGCAAAACCCAAGCGGCTCGTTTTAGGCAGGACCCTTGAAAAGAGCAACAACATATAGGATTATACCATCCAGCTTCATCGGCCCATCCAGTCTAGGCTGGCTTCTTCCAACATAAATTTTCTTCTTTTCAGCTGTTCCTGTTATGGGTCACCACAGCAAATCAGCTGTTTCTACCTAACTCTATCCTCAGCATCCTCTACTCTCGCCCCGATTAATTTTATGTCCTCTTTTAGCACATCCATCTATCTCCTCTTTGGCCTTCCTCTTGCCTGGCAGCTCCATCTCCAACATCCTTCTCCCAATATGGCCACTCTCCCTCTTCTGCACATCCCCAGACAATCTCAATTTAGCCTCTCTGACCTTGTCCCCCAAACATCCAACCTGAGCTGTCCCTCTGATGTGCTCATTCCTAATCCTGTACATCCTGGTTGCTCCTAAGGAGAACCTCAACCTCCTCATCTCTGCTCCCTCCATCTCTGCCTCTTGTCTTTTCCTGACTGCTACAGTCTCTCACCCAGACAGCACAGCTGGTCTCACAACTGTCTTGTACACCTTTCCTTTGATTCTTGCTGACACTCTTCTGTCACACAACACTCCTGACACCTTTCTCCACCCATTCTTCCAACATAAATACCATCTGATATTCCTGATGTCAAGATGCATCCTAGAAACCGCAATACCCTCTCCGCCACTCACAAAAGGACTGGGTCATTTATTAGGATGAGAGCAGGGCACAACTGGAAAACTATTCTTAAAGACAGCCAGGAGGCTGCAAGGCATCTCACCGAGAAACCGGCTAATGTTCAACAACCTGCTTTATTATCTCCAAAGCTATTACAAGATATAGCTACGGAAGTCACAAATCCCCTGGCTTTCCTTTCATACAAATCCTTCGCTTTTCACAAGCAGCCATCAAATTATAACTCTTTCTTTGATGACTGCTTACAACAGCACGGGGGAAAAAAGTGACTGATGACCATTTTTCACACCCACGACCGTTGCAGCTTCCCCGTGTTCATGGGATCGAAGTTCAAGCGCTCAGCAAACGGTTCATATTTATGACGGTTGCAGAGTCCTGGGCTCCCTTTTTTTGCGACCTTCTGACAAGCAAAGTCAACGGGGAAGCCAGATTCACTTAACAACCGTGGGTCTAACTTAAACAACTGCAGTGATTCCCTTAGCAACTGGGGTAAGAAAGGTTGCAAACCCACTTAACTAAAGTCTCACTTACCAGCAGAAACTTTGCACTCAGTTGTGGTCATAAGTCGAGGTCTACCTGTATTCCACCAGGGCTACCTTTGACTGTCAATGGCTATTGAATTGGACCTATGTGGCAGCTTGATACCCTACAGGAAAAAGTCACATCTCCCACCTTTCAAACTATCCCTTCCTAATAAGATACATACCTGAGTCATACTATGTAGATACCTTTCCCAGCTAGGTACAATCCCTCCCCCAAACAAATAAATGGGGAGGTGGGACTCTTTTATCTGGCTAGAAGGTCTGACTTTTGCTTCCAACATATAGGGAGGGACTCCCAACCAGGCAAAGTAGCTGTGTGCTGCTCTTTTGCAAGCAACGAACATAAAATTAACCAAGCCACAAATTCAAGAGATATCCTGAACAAGCTACATAGTCAGATTTCTATTCAATCCATCTTTATAATTATAGGGAATTAGCGTTAACGGTGCTACGGTTAAGCAGCACTAAGCTGTACTTTGCAGGCAGACAAGAATTTTTCTAAGGAGAAGATCTGGCATGCTGGTTACGCTCCGATTCCACGATGGTTATGTTTTTGGCAGCTGCTTCAGCTACTGAAACGTTCTAATGTTCATTTTTCTGTTTGACGTTATAAACAGCGCTCTCCGCTCTTAAATGGTATTTGGTTGGAAGGGAGGGAGGGAGGGGGAAGCTTTCTCTATGGCCCGGTGATGAACATCTGGATGGAAATGCTGAGGCGGAAATTCAAACATCTGAAAGTTGCCCGGATCGGAGCAGCCTGGCACTCACAAAATAAGTATCTGGAAGGTGCCAGGTCTAGAGCAGGAATCGGACATCAGGACTGATTGTAGCCACCGTTTGTATTTTTTCCCTTTTCCGGTACTGAAGTCCTTCTCTAATTAAAACTCACTCTGTGGTTCTCCACCATTCTGATCTGAGGAAGTTATGAAAACTACAGTGGCAGGTAGTCCTTTACTTACAACGGTTTATTCGAAGTTACGACAGCACTGAGAAAAGCGACTGATGTCCATTTTCCACACTTACGACCGCTGTAGCATTCCCACCCACCCCGGATCACGTGAGCAAAATTTGGACTCTTGGCAACTGACTGGTGATGGCTACGGTGTCTCAGGTCTCTGTGATCACCTTGTGACAACTTCTGGCGAGCAATGTGAAGGGGGAATCCAGATTCACTTACTTACTTACTTACTTAACTCAACCACTGCAGTGATTCACCGAAACAGCTTTGGCATGAAAGGTTGCAAAAGGCGGCAAAAATTCACTTCACAACGGTCTCGCTCAGCAAGTAGCAGAAAATGTTGGGCTCCATTGTGGTAATAAGTCAAGGACTACCTGTAATGTGTCCTGAAGCAGGGGTCTCCAACCGTGGCAACTTTAAAACATGTGGACTTCAACTCCCAGAATTCCTCAGCCACCTAAGCTGAGGAATTCTGGGAATTGAAGTCCACAAGTCTTAAAGTTGCCAAGATTGGAGACCCCTGTCCTAAAGAAGACCTAGCTTAGTAAAAAAAATAGTTCCAAAGTAGTGGGGAACCTTAACATCTTGGAAAACCCCACCCCCAGCTTATATTTTCACCCTGGCCCAGTGAGGCCCTCTCTCCAACTCTACCCCATCATCGTCAAATGCAGCTCTTCCTGCCTCCCAATGGTCCATTCCTGGTCTCCATGCAAACTTTTCATTTTACACCAACTCAAAATTTTGGTTTTGCTTCTCCAAGCTTGTTTCAATTTAATTTCTGAACGTCTCTCGTTTTCAGTGGGATTTTCTTGCCCAATTCTCCTTAGCTTACAAATGTCTTGTGGGCCAGGGTGGTCAGTTGGTCATTGGACTGGTTGGTTGTTCGGAGCTATGTTTAAATTCTGAGCAGCTGATTGGTTCTCTTGTCGATTGGTCGCTCGAATGCTCTGGTTTCATATATAATCATATGTTGGATGTAGATCAACAGGCTTGTTACCGTATTTTTCGCTCCATAAGACGCACTTTTTTTGTCTCCCAAAAGTGGGTGGAAATGTCTGGGAATCTTATGGAGCAACTATTGCCGAAGCCCTGCCTATCCCCATCCTTTAGCCGTTTATGGCCTCCACGCAAAGCCGCACCCATCTGCTGGCCCTCAACCTTTGGCCAAATGCACGACTTTCACGGAGGCCAAAAACGGGCTGCAGGTAGGTCGAAAACAGGACACGCGTAGGCCGAAAATGGGACGCATGTAGTCCAATAATGGGATAAGTGTAGGCCAATAACAGGGCGCACAGAGGCCAAAAATGGAGCACATAGGTCAAAAATGGGACATGTGTAGGCCAAAAACTAAGCACCCGGAGGCTGAAAATGGGCTGCGCGTACGCCAAAAATGGGATGCATAGGCTGAAAATGGTCCACACGGAGGCCAAAAATGCAGCGTGCAGAGGCCAAAAACAGGACATACAGAAGTCAAAAACAGGATGCATGGCGGCCAAAAACAGGATACGTGGAGGCCGAAAACAGGAGTGTGTCTTATGGTCAGGTGTGTCTTATGCAGCGACAAATACGGTTAATTGCTCCTTTGATAGACTATCAGGCTTCAATAAATTCACGTGTGTGGTGTGGGGTGTTGGCATGATCGATGAATACTGAATTCCTTCCCAATCAAAACGATGTTATTTATCATCAATGTGGTTTGAGACCAGGAATTTTTGGTCGGGCCATTTCACTGCTAGCTGATGTTTGTGAAGCCTTATTCTCAATTGCCTTCGTGTTTGTCCTACGTAGAATTGGCTTATAAGTATCGCAATTGATTTTGTATACTGTGTGGTTGGTGCTCTCCCTTCTGTTTTTTCGTCTTTGACTTTAGAGAGCTCTTTCCCGAGTGTAAATGTGAGTTTGCGAGATATCACAAAATCAGACCTTTCCCCCAGGTATTACTCCCAAAATTACCTTGCCTCCACGAATAGCACTTACCTTTGTAACAGCCGTCTGCCAATCCTGAAGGAAATCAGGCCGATTCTTTTCTTTAGCTTCTGTCACCAAGTATTTCCGTATGTTCTGTTATGGGGCGGAAAGAAAAAAGAAATAGGAAGTGGAATATGAATCAGAGCCTGTTTGGATCGGCCGTAAGTTTCTTAAACAAGCACTTCCCCACACATCGTGCCCTCTGAGACTCAGCGGGATACAATAAAAAGTGTTTGGCTTGGAACAGAAAGCTCCCTTAATGGCCATGATTTAAAAAACATCCTGGGTAAATCTTGCAGAAATCATTAGCTTTCAGTGTAATTAACCTCGCGGGGTTTTAATTCATTTTATCTCTGCAACAAATCTGTCTCTGTAGCCTGCAGGGCTTTACCCAAAAGAAGGAAGATCAATAACGGATACGAACTGCAAGTTATTTAAGACGGCTTTAAGAACGGGCAGGAACCTTCGCTTGGTTGTTACTACGGTAGATTTGTTAGACTACAACTCCCAGAATTCTTAACTATGTTAGATTTGGGCCAAAAGAGTTGGGAGCACAAAGACTTCCCATCGCAGTAAATTAGGAGAAACCTAGATTGGTAAAAGATATTAAGAACTCAGAAAATATTTGGAAAGAGGTACAGCCCAGTCAGGGGACGTAGTGGCTCAGTGGCAAAAACGCTGAGCTTGTCGATCAGAAAGGTTGGCTGTTCAGCGGTTTGAATCCCTAGCGCCACATAACGGAGTGAGCTTGCCCCAGCTTCTGCCAAACTAGCAGGTCAAAAGCAGGTAAAAAAACGCAAGTAGAAAAATAGGGACCACCTAGATGGGAAGGTAACAGCGTTCCATGTGCCTTTGGCGTCTAGTCATGCCGGCCACATGACCATGGAATTGTCATCAGACAACGCTGGCTCTTCGGCTTAGAAACAGAAATGAGCAGCGCCCCCTAGAGTCGGGAATGACTAGTATGTGTGTGCAAGGGGAACCTTTATCTTTACTATGGCCCAGTCAAAATTAACAATGTATGGGCTAGGATACAGGCAACATCAATTTCGTATTTTGTAAATAAGATATTCTAGGTGAAAGCTTACGGCTCCAGCCAAATGATAAGAAAGAGGTTTTGGACTACTAAGGTACAGGGTAGTCCTCGACTTGTGACTGCAATGGAGTCCAGAATTTCTGTTGCTAAGCGAGGCATTTGTTAA
This sequence comes from Myanophis thanlyinensis, assembly GCA_017656035.1. Taxonomy (NCBI): domain Eukaryota; kingdom Metazoa; phylum Chordata; class Lepidosauria; order Squamata; family Homalopsidae; genus Myanophis; species Myanophis thanlyinensis. The sequence continues at coordinate 4,211 of JAEANM010012367.1, read as the reverse complement.
GCCAGGCTTGCCCCATTTTACGACCTTTCTTGATATGGTTGTTAACTGAATCGTTGCTGTCATTAAGTTAGTCACATAGTTGTTCAGTGAGTCCAGCTTTCCCATTGACTCTGCTTGTCAAGAAGGTCCCATAAAGGAGATCAGTGACCACGAGACACTGCCAACAGTCATAAATATGAGTCAGCTGCCGAGCATCTGAATTTTCATCATGTGACCATAGGGATGCCCCAACGGTCGTTAAGTGTGGAAAATGGTCATAAGTCATCCTGTCAGTGCTATAGTAACTGTGAACAGTCACTAAATGAATGGTCATAAGTCAAGGACTACCTGTAACAGGTGGCCTGGCCCAGATAGTAACTCAAGCAATGTGGCATTTATTTCGATATTTAGAGTCTGCAATACCTTATCATTTCCCCAAGGTTGCAATTCAATGGCTGCAAAAATACTCAAAGTATTAACCAACTGATGCTCTAACACCCTTTAACGAAAGATGGTTGGAGTAGTTTTTATTTATTCATTATTCATTTATTTATAAAATTTCCCGGCCAGCTGTCTTACCATAGGGTAACTCTGGGTGGCTTACAAGTTACATCTTAAGTTAAAACATAAAATGTTTAAATCAAACCTTAAAACCAGAGACACATTGGGGAGGGCAGGTGGGGTCTGTTATTACTCAATCAACTGCCTCCGTTGTGCTGATCCCCCATTGGGACCCGAAGCCGATTGGCAGACCTACATCTTTAGGCCCTTAGGAAAAGATAGGAAGGGTCGGGACCAACCTCACATGGGGAGGTGAGGGGGGAGGCAAGATGTTCCGGAGGGCAGGAGCCACAGTAGAGAAGACCCCACCTCCTGGACCCCCCAGCTGGAATAATCAGGCTGGAGGGACCTGTTCTATTCCAGTCTTCAAACATCTGAAGGCATACCTGGCTGTATGCCACAACTAATGCAGAGATAAGCAACCCCCTGGCTGAGAGCCCAGAATGCTATCTTAATTAAAATCAAGCTTTGATAGCAACTCACAGATTGTCCGAAAGCCTTCCACATGGCTGAATTAGTAAACTGTTGTTTCCTGAAAAATTCCCCTCCCTTCACTCCACTTATAAGCTCTCTGGGAGGGGCCAATCACTAGCCACCTGTATCCTATTTTCTTCTGTGACCCTTTTTCTGAAGCTGCTCTCTCCTCCTCTCAGCCCTACGCATACGCACATCCGGGACAGCCTCCCTCTGTTCTTCCTCACTGCTCCATGACTCAGACGCCACCTATGGCCAACAGGCCTCTCTAGTCCCTGCTCTGACTCCGAACACCCCCCCAGAGTCTTCCTCAACCTCCAGGGCAGTCCCAGAGTGTTCGTCGCTGTCAGATTCCACCAACAGGTCAGCCAGCCGCTGTTGGGCCACAACAGGACCCTGCTCTGCCGGCGCAAGTGGAACGGGCCAGTCCCAATTGTGTAAATCAGAATGACCGTGCCATACTCAGGACAGCTCTATCAAAGGGACGTGTCCCGTTCTCCTTGGGATACGAAAAGATGGGACCCGTTTTATAAGAAGAGCAGCAGTACCTCTTACCTCTACGCAGAACTTAAAATGAATGCCTTGGGAGTCATAAAACGAAATAATTCGGTTAGGGAGATTCACAGTAATTAAGGACCAGTGGACTTCCAGATGAATAGGAATTAATAAGAGGGTCTTTTTGAAGAGGTCCACCTAGGGGGAAAAAAAAGGGGACAGGTCATCCATCAGCAGGAGCGAGCAATGTATCACCTGCCCACAATGCTGAACGCATCATTAATTCCCACAGAACCATAAAGAAAACCACCAGAAATTCCAACAATAAGACAAAAGAGACAGAGGGAGGAAATGTAGGGTACACTGCCTGACAATTTCGCACAAACACACCATGCCTCCTTCCTCTTTACCTGGGGTGAAGAATTACTGCCTTCCAAACTAGAGGTTAGACCCTCCATCAACTTAATAACCTTTTCAAGGTTTACACGGCAGGCTGGAGGGAGCTGCACGCAGGGTCTTTACTTGTGGGGGGGCTGTGGGGGGGGGGAGAGAATTCCAGAAGTCTGGAGGGTGTCTCCGCAAAGCTTATTTTGGCCCTTCACATACAGACCGTCCCAGTTTCTGGTTCTCAGGTCGTTAACATTTTTGCATCCCTGCTCTGAGGATGCTAAATTGCAACTGACAACCAGGGGAAAAGGAAACTTATTGCCCAAACATCTGGACAAAGCTCTCTTCCTCCCTGATACTCATTTAATGTACCATGAGGAATTAGTAATGAAGTTGGTCTGGAGAATCTTAGGGTAGCCATGATTCCAAGGTTGGCTAATTTCTGATGAAGGCCAAACATTTTATTAGAGACAGGAAGGCGGAACCTGGGAGCCAGTTTTTCTGCTCGTACACGACTTTAGGACCAGGGTGTTAAAACCAGGAGCACAGCATCCCATTCAAAGCAACCCTTACACCAGGGTTGTTCCCAAACCCCAGGCCGCGAACTACTACGGGACAGCAGCCTGTTCGAAACTGGGCCGCACAAGCAGCGGGCAAGTGCATGAGCATGTGTGAAGCTCGTGCGTGTGCAAACCTTTGTGCAAGTGGCGGCTGCTTGCCCTTCCACGCAAAGCTCTCCTCGTGTGAATGGCAGGTGTTCCTGCTCGCACAAATGGAGTTGCACACGCTTGTGCCCGCCTGCCACTCGCAGGGAGTTACCCCTCTCCCCCCACAGAGCCGCCAAGCCAGAAAGGTTGGGGACTGCTGCCTTACAATTTCTAATTTTTAACTGTTTACATTGGGTTTTTAATTCATTGGCCTTTCTATTTGTATTGTTAATCTGGTTTTTTAATTGTATATTTCTGATTTTATTGGCTGTGCACTGCCTCGAGTCCTTTGGGACGGAGGCGGTATACAAATGTTATTAATTAATTAATTAATTAATTAAATACTCTCAAGCCTACAACAGGGGTGTCAAACCTCTCAACAGGCCAGATCCAGCCTGTAGGGTGCTTAGATCCGGCCCGCAAGGCCGCCCTGGAAAAAGCAAAGGATCGGCCGGTGATGCCTCTGCCAGCAAAAACAGGCTCCCACTCTCCGTTTTCAGCTGGGACGGCCTCCTGCAATCCTCTGCCAGTGAAAACGGAGTTTGGGAGGGCCGCATACTCCGTTTTCAATGGCAGAGGGTTGCAAGAGGCCGTCCCAGCCAAAAACGGAGCTCAGGAGCCCATTTTCGCTGACAGAGCACATGGGCCACCCCAGGCGCCCGACACAAGCTGGCCACGACCACCCTGGCCATGACCACCCCAGGCCCCTGAGGTCAAACACAACCCTGATGCGGCCCTCAATGAAACTGAGTTTGGTACACCTGATCTACAACTTTACAAAGGTCCATCCCGCAAAGAGAATTTTGCATTCTCCACCCAAAACTGCATTCAAACCTCAGCTCCCCCAAGGCAGTGGAAATGGAAAGGTTGAGGGAGGCACAAATTGCTTTTTGACAGAACAAATTTAACAACCCCCAGGTTACTTCTTAAGACAGGAGGTGGCTATACAAAGAATGCTACGGATATCATATTGGGCAGCAGCTCCACGTGGATAGCAGAAATTCCCCCCCCCCCTTCCACTTTCCACTGAAATAGGCAGAAGAGCTGCTTAAACTGCAAGGAACAATTATTTTGCTAACTGCAGCTTTGATGGCAAACATAACCTCTCTTTAAAAAAGCATCAACTTGCATGCAGACTGCACCCTGGATTCTAGCAAGACCCCTGATCTAGACAATCTTAAGCAGACCAGCAACGCTGTAATGCAGCTGACTGAAGGCAAGGTTGGAGGATAAGCAACTTCTGAGAAACTAAAACAATTCTGAGCAAGCTTCAAGAGGTACTTCGGAATGCGTCTGAGCATGGACAATGCCCTCGTCCTTGCAGCTGCAGGTACGATGATGAGCCACAGACAGGTGCTAGGTTTTGCGCTGCCGTCCTGCGTCTCAACACATTCTCTCAAATCAGGTCAGAAACAGTGCACGACTTGTAAAACATACTAGTGCAGGGATGGGCAATTGTGGCTCTTTTATGACTTGTGGACTTCAAATCCCAGAATCCCTGGGCAAGGTAATCTAAATAATATGGAGGAAGCATTGTGAGGTGTAAGTGTAAGGAACCCTTTTCAAATGTTTCCTCCATTTTATTTAGGTTGCCTTGCCCAGGGATTC
>JAEANM010012366.1:0-14845 GCA_017656035.1 Myanophis thanlyinensis | reverse complement strand
GACTTCAACTCCCAGAATTCCTGAGCCAGCTGGCTCAGGAATTGTGGGAGTTGAAGTCCACGAGTCATGAAGGAGCCGTAATTGCCCACCCCTGCCATAGGCCATACAAACAAGGGATTTCCAGCTTTTTCAGAAATTTAACTATTTTTCTAAGACTGCTTATTTTAAAAAGAGTTCTGCAGAAGGGCTATGGAGAACACAAGATTTTCTATTCCTTTTTCTATTCATTAAAATAACCCAAGTTTTTTTTCAAGCTCTTGCATAAAACCAAAACTGATTGAAGGAATCCATTAATTTCAGTTAATGTAATTATTAAAACTCAAATGGAAGACTGAAATAATTGATTACTTTAATAAAACACCAAGAGATGCTGTGGTTTTACAAAACATGCCAACATTTCCAAACTATTTTGAAGTACATCACAATTGTAATATTTTTTTCTAGATTCTCCATTTTATACAATATTTTTAGATTCAACTACAATTTTTCTTGGTAATTATTTCTGCAGTTCTTATTGTGTCTATTATTTTAACACTATTTTTCCATGTCAAGAAGTTATTAATTGGAGAATAACTGGGTTACAGTGCATCTGCTTTTGCAAATGAAAAACTGCAGATTTTACAATTTGTCATTTGTTCCTTATCTTTTTCAGAGCAAAACTATACATACAAGGTCATGACCTAGATGGTTATCATTATCCTTGATAACCTCGATGGGTGATTGTTATGCATTCTGCAAAATGTAAGATTTAGTCATAGCTAAATCTATACTGCAGACATTCATAGAAGAATATAATTTTTGTTTTAGAACAACAATGGGGATTTTACTATTGTAAAATGAATGGTTGAGAGTACTAGGTATGTCTAGTCTAACAAAGAAAAGGACTAGGGTAACATGATAGCCATCTTCCAATAGATTGACCACTTCCTCTCTGTCACAGAGGAGGTAGTCAATCTATTCTCCAAAACACCTGAGGGATAAACAAGAAATAAACAAGCTTATCAAATAGTGATCCAACCTGCAAATCAGGAGAAATTTTCTGACAGAACAAATTAGTGGAACAACTTGCCTCCAGAGGTACTCAACTTGTGAGTACTCTTATCACTGGAGGTTTTCAATAATTGGTTCAACAGCAGTTTGTCTGAAATGGTGTAGGATTTCTTGTATAAGCAAAGAATTGGACTAGAAAACTTCCAAGGCCCCTTCGGACTGTGTAATTCTGTAATTGTATTTAATCTTCCAATTAATTATTCTTGTATTTTACTCATAAATGAAAGATGATTAAAACAATAGTCTATGGATAAATCAACAATTCTCCTCTTCAAATATTTCTTTTTAGATGTCCATTATATAAGTATTTGAAGTTGAGACAGAAGCTCTCTCTTAAGCTATAAAGATATATGTAATCTTACACTATAAAGATCAGGAAAGTTTAAGAGAGGTAGAACAGGTTCAGTCCCCATACCGTTCTGTCCCCAACATTTTCCTGTCCCTTAATGCTATCTTGTATTTCTACCTATGGAGAACACCTTACTTTAGTCTTTATACGGCTGTTTCTAACTCATTCTGATTCATGATTCCTTTAATCCTGACACAGAAATTTTCTAACTCTACTTTTATCAAAGAGATCACGTGGGCAAGGAAACATGATAAGGATAACAAGTCCAGAGCTGACAGTGACAAATCCTTAATCACACAAACAATATATATTTTTAAATGCTGAAATTAGTATAATGCCTATCTTTCAAATCAACACTATAGGACTGTAATCATATCATTCAAGAAGTACTTGTAGCAGTTATTTTATGCTTAAATCCAACGTTCTGCTTCAGGAAACCCTTAATGCATGGGCACATAAGCTTATGTGGCTAAAAGAAACAATCACACTTGTGATTATTATATGAAAGAGGCCAGCAAAAAGGACATGCCATTGGGAATTCAGCCACTGACCTGTCCTACAATTAATTTTTGTTCCATGGACCGTATCTGAACTAAGAGGCAGTACATAATTACAAATATAGTCTCTGTGAGCTGACACAAACTCTAGTCTCTGTATCCCATTCCTCTCAATATGTGCAAAAGGAGAAAGATTATGGCAATGCACACATCCAACTTCAGCAATCCTGAACCACAATCAAAGATCTCCTTCATACCATCCCTCTTCTCAGTGTTAACATCAATAAAGATCGATCAAGAGTTCCCCCTCAGAGATCTCAGCTGCTTAATACTATTTCAAGGGTTGTGGTTCACACACAGGACTGAACAGCTGAACCTCACCAAAGGAGTATTTTCAACAGAGCTTGTGTTACCTCTTATATATATGGGAGGATGGAGGACATGATGTTACAAGTACCTGAAAGCATATAAGAAAGGGAAAATTATTTGGATAAGAAAGTGCACCAAGGTGAACATGTACCTTCAAGCTTATTTTTCTAAAGAAAAAAAATGCCTTTGAACAGGCTACTGAAGAAAACAAACACTTTGTGTTTCTTTGGTACTTTTCATTTAATTTCAAATTATGCATAGTTAATCTTAGAAAATCTCTTCTTTTCCTCACAAAACAGGAAAAGCAACAGCAGTACCATTACAAGCATATGTGAGTGGACAACTTTTAAAGAAAAAGATCTGGTGCTAATGAAGTATTGCTTGAGCAAAACGTTAAGAGTTGAGTCAAGTTCAAGATATGCATCTTAATAATGTATGATGTCAGGTTCTACTACTCCTTTTCAGATATGGTCATTTGCTTAATTCCAGCTAGGTTCTGCCTGTATGTAATATCTTAAAGTCTTTGCAGTTCATTTGCACAGGTAGTAGATTTCTATTCTCCATTGTTTCTTGTAAGTTTTTATGACTCCTCACTATCTTCCTTCTGTGTTTTAAAAACCCCATTCTTAACATTTTTGTATACCTTCTGTTTCCCAAGCATTACTTTTGCAATTTATATTATTTAATAAAAAGACTGATATGCAACCATCTCAAAAATTTTATAGTATTTTATCATTTTACAGTACCAAATTATAGTTACTGACAAGGAAATATTGTTCTAAAGTGTCCAACCTTGGCAGCGAAATTCGAATTTTTAAAGTGAATCTTAGTTTCCAAAACAGCAAAGAATGAGGTGTAAAAAGTGCAGAAATCTGAAAATCACAGTTTTAATGTGTTTCAATATCGGAATGAAATGCTGGTGTTTGATAGTTGATAAAGGGATACTTTAAGTGATGTAATGAAAAGATTAAACATGATGGTATATCACCAATGAGGTCAGTTTCCAGGCACTGATTGCTGACAAAGTAAGGTGTTATAGTAATTTGTTATAAGTACTGCAACATTCTACTATCATCCATTGAACACAAGTATAAATTCTGCACAAAAGTCATTTGTGTCCTGCCAACGTTGATTATACTCAGTGTGAAACTACTGGTGGGGGGAAGAGGATATCAGCATGTATGGATTTCCAATAAAGCAAGGGAGTTGATTAATCAAACAGGCACTTCAAGATCATTATAGTGATGAATCATGATTGCCTTGATGGATTTGTATTTTTCATGCCATTCCTTATATATTATAAAAAAATGTCTAATTGCCACATAATGCAGAAAATGAGGCTAACTTTTCTCTCTTATGTGTACTAGTTTTGTACAAGCTTCTGCTTTGAAGTGGGGGAAGAAAGATTTTTAAAATGTGATGGTGCTACTGAATTCTGAAATCCTTTTTCTACCCCCAAAATATGGAAACCAAAGCCCAACACATCTGGAGGGCACTAAATGTAAAAAGATGTTAAAGTATGATCTCTTATTTCACTGCTTTCACACAGAGAAATTGCTGATGGTCATTTAGTCCTCTCAGTTTTCTGTCTGAATCCTAGCAGAGAAGAATTGTAGGGTCTGGCAGTTTAACAAGGACAATCCTGAATCTCAGAACAAAATGTTTGAACCTCGTTGTTCTTGGCACATATTCAAAACTAAATATATTATTGTTTTCCGTGATTAATGACTTGGAAGAGATGGAAAAAAAAATCCCATTTACTGGGTGCTTATTTAATGTTGGCATACCTACCCTATTAATTATAAAAACAAAACATAAAAGCATCCTTAGTAGGTTTAAGAAACTGGGTTGGCCAGGGGTGGGCAATTACGGCTCCTTCATGACTCGTGGACTTCAAATCCCAGAATTCCTGAGCCAGCCATGAAGGAGCCGTAATTGCCCACCCCTGGGGTAGGCTAAGCATATTTGTGTTCCTCCTATTCTGTAAAGCCAAATCTATGTATTTGAAGATGCATTTAAACCTCCTGAAACTGTAACCAATTAGCAAAGTGCAGCTTATGCCATGAAAAAAAAAATGGATCTTTGAATCAGAGGTGCCTCCCTGGGGGATGGGACTCTTTCATTGGGAGATGGCTGCAATTCATGCTTTGTCACAGCCCCTTACAGAATAACAGACCTGGAAGGTAATTGGAAGGGACTTTTAGAGGTCTTCTAGTCTAACCCCCTGCTCAGGCAGAAAATCCTATACCATTTCAGACAAATGGATGGAGACTCCTTGGATGGAAAAGTTTCAATTAACCTTCTTCTTCCTCTATGATTCTTTCAAGAATACATTCAACTCACTATAACATATCACGTGGTCACTTTCACTTAAAATTTGGTTTTCACTGCTTATGAACACTTGGTCAGAAATCCTGTTAATGCTCTCCAGGTGTTCTAATTCAACATACCTGGAGAGCAGCAGCAGCTTGAATATTTTTTTATTCTATTAATTTCTATAATTTTGATTAATAAGGCTCATGTGGGAAAATCAGCTTGATGTAAAATTCTTATAGAATTTCAATGCAGAAATGGTTTTTGAAGGTTGGGTCTTTCCTCTCAATGACAGGCAGCTATGATCACATCCGAAGGCTTGATAACAGTTCAGACAGAATTTTAATGGGTATTTGGTATTACATTAGCTAAAGCCCAAATAGTGCCTTTAGATGCCTCAGATTTGTATACTCATAACATCCACATTATGTTTTTCCCATGTTGCATTCTCAGAATCATTCTGTAGGATCTCAGGATAACCGTATAATTAAAAACACCGTCCAGCTTTGGCAAAAATAGCAAAGTGCCATTGCTTTATGAACCTAAAACACACGAATCCAAGCTATTCAAAATGACCTTGATTTTACCATAGTGCCGTTGCTTAACTGAGTGGTAAGTAGTTTTTGTTATACTGATACATACCAATATAGATTTTTACCATAAATAAAAAATAATAATGTGCTTATTACCAACTTATATGGAAATGTCTACAGATTCCATAACTTTTATAAATATAAGGTAATTTATAGCTATTTGGAGAAAAAAGCTATATAGCAAGAGTACCTAGGCTTATATACCACTTCACAGTGCTTTATAAGCAGTTTATGGAGTCAGCTTATTGCCCCCAACAACCAGTGTCCTCATTTTACTGACTTCAGAAGGATGGAAGGCTGAATCAATCAATCTTGAGCTGCTCAGAATCGAATGTCTGGAATCAGCAGCAAGTTAGCCTGCAGTACTGCACTCTAACCACTGCTCTGTATAGTGTTTCTCTATAGTCTGTATCAGTGGTGGTACTTCTTTTATGTTACTGTGTGCCAGCTTCGTGCCAGAAGGGCACACAAAACCATCCTGCGGAAAATGTGCAACATCGCTGGCTCCTCTTTCCCTTCTTGTGCAGCAATGCATGCTGACCAGCTGGCTTTTACACACGCCGGAGCAGTGAAACCTGGAAGCACAGTATCATAACGCACACGTGCTCCAAGAGCTGGCCAACTGGGCTTCCGGGTTCCTGGCACGCATATGTGCACGACGAACATCTGATTGGCATGCATGCGCACATCGGCCGGCCGGTTTTCAGAGTATGCGTGCATGCTGGGATGCTGCGCTTCCAGTTTTTGCCGTTCCCATGCGTGCAAAAGCCAGCTGACCGGTATGCATTGCTGTGCAAGAACTGGACGAGGAGCCAGCGGTGCTGTGCGTTTTTCATGGGATGGTTTTGCGTGCCCTTCCGGCACGTGTTCCATAGGTTCATCACCACAGTCCTGTGGCATCTGGCTAACAAGTAGTGAACAGAATGCTGAAATAGATGGGTCTCTGGTGTGATCTCACTTCTTCCATCCATCTCCGTTTGGACATTGGCTTTTATTTATTATTGGTCCCTGAGAGGAAATGCACTTTCTCATTTTGAAAAATGGACTTTAGCTCCTCAGATTACCCAGTTCTAAGTATTTGAATATTCCACTGTTAAAACTTAAAGCAAGGACAGGATTTCCATATTCCATTTGCTGAAGAATGCTAGAAGAAAAGTGATGCAGAACCTGCTGTTTCTTTTAGCTCTCTTGAGTATCTAAGCACTCCAGAATGAATTGACTGCAAGATTATTTTACTTCTCGACCAAGACATAATAAGGATTGCAATCTGCATAACAGATAAAGTCTTGTCCTGAAAACAATCATCCATTTTCATTACAGAGATTCGTGCAGTTTTTTACTGCCTTCCTAAAATGCTATTGCTGGTTCAGATTAATTACTTTATTTTAGGAAATAGCTTGGAAATATGGTGACAATTTTATTTGATTGGTAAATCACTTACAAATACTGTAACAATCATTGATTCTGCCATATGACCTCAACAATGTAGTTGTGCATTCAATAGTGCTCAGACAGATCTCACGAATACATTTCAGGAATAGTTTTTGTTTCTTCTGTCTTCCGTCTTTAAAACCAGAATATAACAACAGCCAACTATTTATGTCTTGTTGTCAAAAAAAGCTTAATAATGATTGTGTTGATGTAATCACAAGAAATTGGGCTCATCTGGAGAGTATGTTGAAACTTACTAAGACAAGGCAATAACATAACCTTTCCTAATCAGGTTTTGTCTGTATGGATTGAACTTCAACTCCCAGTAACCCCAGCCAACATGATTGAAGATTATAATGATGGAAGTCAGGCGATCATCAGATGGGGTAGGCAGATATATGAACAGAATGCTTTAAAATTTCATTTGTATTGATTTTCCCCTTGTTAAGTATTTATTAGATTCAAATTAGGACGAATGTTCATATTTTCTCTGTGTGCTGCTACCTATTGTTTAGAAAAGTACTAATGTCAAACAGAATATCTTGCCTAGTTCCATTATATTCATCTGCATAATGTGACATTCATTCATACAACACTAGCAGCATCATGGAACTGTATTGCTAAAAATGGATATCAATGAATAATGGGAAATACCAGACAGAAGGAAACAAGCCCATATGTCTATGTGTGCATCTGTTCATTTCTTGAAAGGAAACCTTTTTTTTTTCTTTTTAAGAAAGATGCATCTTACTTTTTTTTTTTTTTTACAATCCTTCCTGGTTAAATGTGAAACAAAACACTACATTACATCTTTAGATAATTGAACTAAATTCCTATTCTCAGGATCATAGTCATGCAGATCAAGGATACCAGGACATGCAATTTAGCACATCCATTTCCATTCCTTTCAAGTTCCATTTATACCAGGGGTGTCAAACATACGGCCCGCGGGCCGGATCTGGCCCGCCTGGGGATTCGGTACGGCCCGTGGGATAAAAAGCATTAGTTTTAATTTTAATTTTTGGTTTTTAAAATTTTATAATTAATTTTAACTGGATTTTTAAATTGTCAAATTTTTAGATTTCAGCTCATTTAATGGTTTTATATTGGGTTTTTAAATTTATTCTCTATGTATTTTTTATCTGCTGTAAACCGCCCCGAGTCCCTAGGGAGAGGGGGCGGTATATAAATTTAATAAATAAATAAATAAATAAATAAAAAATAATGCTGGAATTAATAGAAGCAATCAACAGGCAAAAGAATGGCAAAACACCAGGTCCAGATTGCCTACAAGCAAAACTTTATAAAGAACTACAAAATATTTTAAGTATACCAATGTTGGAAGTAATTAATGAAGTATTGCTAAAAGCGAAAATACCAAATTCATGGACAGAAGCATATAGTACTCTCATACCAAAAGAAGATTCAGATTTACAACAGATAAAAACCTACAGACCGATATCCTTATTGAATGCTGATTATAAAATATAGGCCTCAATAATTGCAGGAACACTAAAAAGATTCTTAAATCAATGTACCATATATTTCGGAGTATAAGACTCACCAGAATATAAGACGCACATAGATTTAAAAGAGGAAAACAAGAAAAGGTTTTGTCTTGTATTCCCTCTCGCCAACCCCCAGAAGCATTTTGCAGGTCTCCAGAACCCTCTGCGTGGCCCGTTTTTGATCTCCCAACCACTCCTTGTGCATCTTGTATTCCCTCTCCCCAACTCCCAGAAGTATTTTGCAGGCCTCCAGAACCCTCCGTATGCCTGTTTTTGCCAAAAAATGGCTTGTTTTTTTGGCCCACCAACCCTCCTGTGCATCTTGTATTCCTCTCCTCCACCCCCAGAAACATTTTGCAGGCCTCCAGAACCCTCCACATGGTCCATTTTCACCCCAAAACTGCCCTTTTTGCCAAATAGGCTGGGTTTTTTTTGGCAAAACAGGCCATGCAGAGAGTTCTGGAGACCTGCAAAATGCTTCTGGGGTTGGGGAGAGGGAATACAAGACACACAGGGGGGTTGGGCTGCCAAAATACACCCATTTTTGGTGAAATGGGATGTGTGGGGGGCTTGAGAGGCCAAAAATTGCTGTATTTGCTGTATAAGATGCACCACAATTGTCACCCACTTTTTTTGGGGGGGGGGAGTGCATCTTATACACTGAAAAATATGGTATACATCCAGATCAAAATGGTTTTTTACCAAAGACACAAATTAAAGACAATATGAGAATAATTTTAAATATTAGGTGGAAAAAGATGATTCGCTGTGGTGACCCTTAATGGGAACAGCCAGAAGAAGAAGAGAATAATTCTAAATACATTGGCGTATTATGAAGTAAATGGCGTTGATTTTTCTAGATGCAAAGAAAGCATTTGACAATGTGAACTGGCAATTCATGCTAGCAGAATTAAAAAATAGGGGTTTTCGGAAAATATTTATTAACATGCCAATCATATGTTCCCATGCTCCTCCCATGTGGGAGGCATGGGGAGGATTAAATGTCCACATACAGTTATGAGCCTTTAGCTAGTCTCCAACTACTGAATTGAGGTGAGGGTCTTCACCAATCTGTAGTTCCTTGCAGGCTCCTACAAAGATTGTTCCACGATGCAGGGAACGGATGATCACTACTACACCCAATATGAGAGGTCTCCACCTGGAGAAGCATTCAGAGGGTTCTAGGGAGAGTTTTGCCATCTCCTTGACTCTTGTCAACAAGCAGCTGACCTGAGTGGTCATCTACTTGTCTTGTCTGAGCGATTTTCTGGGCACCTGACGTCTAACATCGGCATCTTGCTCTGGATCTAGAAGCTCATGATCTTCTGATCTCTGTGGCATCAAAATATCTGTGTGAGCCAAGAACTCAGGACCTTTTAGCCAGGTCAATGCTGCCAATATGGATGGCACTGCAGAGTTCCAGCCTCGGTACGGTGTGACCATGTTGTGGTGCTAGTTTCGCCTTTCTAATGATGAAGCCGACATAAATGTCACTCTCCCCACCATAGACCCTGATGTATGCCATGGCTACTATTGCCTTCATTGATGCATCTGCAAAGACGTGCAGTTCTTTTGTTGTTGCGGAGGCGGGTGAGATAGGAGTATATATGTGCTGCACACAGATGCTTTGAAGTCAGCTCAAGGGGGCACTCCACACTTCCCAGTCTTGCTTCTGTTCTGGCTGAAGTGGCTCATCCCATTCTTTGGTGTTTTGGAAGAGTGTGCGCAAAAAGAGCCTCCCCTGGATCATTACAGGTGCAGCAAACCCTAGATGGTTGAACAAACTGTTCACTACTGACAGAAAACTCTCTCCTCGTGAACACAGTCTTCTGGGCTGGAGCTCTAAAGGTGAAGACATCTTTCTTCAAGTCCCGACACAGACCAAGACTGCATTGGATAAGAGGGGTATCAGTGCCAAAATCAAGATCCTGTAATCCTTTGGCATGATCTTGGCATGGTTTCATGTGGGATGTTCTCCCATTACTGAGAATGGAAGTTGCAAAGACATTCATCTGGGTTGGAGCTTGCAGTCAATCGGCACAAACTGTTCCTGCGATGACCCATCTGAGTTCTGACTTAAGAGCGCACTATTTCATGGTAAATGAAAGCATCAGCTGCGTCCATTCCTAACAAGAGCAGGATTTTGGCTTCAGGATCTAAGGCAGGAAAATGATTAGTCATGTGCCTCAGCTGAGGTATGAAGCTTGCTACTTCTGGTGTTGCAATCTGACTGCGATCATCTGGTAAGGCATCCCATTCTAGCAATGGTAGCAGAGGGAACTGTGAACTCCCATCTAATGATTCTATGCAGAGTCTGATAACTTTCCTCCCTGCCGTGCACTGGGGCCCAGTGGACGTTGATATCGTGAAGTGTGTTTCCTCACTTTGGAGGTCAGAAAGTTCGAAGAATGCTGACTTGGCTAATGAGCAGTGGCTTTGCATACGGCCTTTTCTGGGCGTCCAGACTTTAGCTAAACAGATCTGATGGATCCCCCGTTTGAGGTTGAGACCAGACCGAGGGCTGGGCATGCCGGGGAGGTCCAGAGGGCTGGGGATTCGGTTCAAGGAAGGGGGGTTGTTGCGGGGGAGAGGTGCAATTTATCAGCACGGTCAGTGGGAGGGGCAACTATGGTGGGTATAGGGGGCCATATCAGGTTTGGGGAGTACACCCCCGTTGGTTATGTACGGTGGCATGCTCCGACCTCCAAATTACTTCCTGTTCCCCGAGTGGTCTGTGCCCTCAGCCCCTGGGCCTTCGGCTGATGTTGTGCAATGCCAGGTCCGTAAGAAACAAGGCCCCCCTCGTTCATGAACTGATCCAGGAGGGGAAAGCGGACCTGGCAGGTATTACCGAGACCTGGGTGGGCCTGGAGGGGGGTGTCCCTCTGGTTGAGTTATGCCCACCTGAGTTTCAAGTTTTTCATCAGCCGAGGACTCAGGGAAGGGATGGGGGGATGGGGGTGGTCATTAAGGAAGATCTATGTCCTAGGGAGGTCACTGTTTCGCAGATGACTGGATGTGAATCCCTCTGTGTGAAGCGGGGTTCAGGGGTTCAGGTGGGCCTGCTACTCACATACCTGGCTCCCTGCCATGTGATGTCGGCCCTGCCTGAGCTCCTTGAGGTTATAGCTGGCTTGGCGGTGGAGACCCCCAGACTTATGGTCATGGGGGACTTCAACCTCCCTTCTGCTGGCATGGCCTCGGGGGCTGCTCAGGAGTTTGTGGCTTCCATGACAGCCATGGGCCTGACCCAATTAATTCAGAACCCCACCCACACAGGAGGTCACATCTTGGATCTGGTTTTTGTCTCTGATCAGTGGCAGAATGATCTAGGTTTAGGGGACGTTTTGATAGAGCCCCTGTCATGGTCGGATCATTTGCTCCTTCGACATGGCTTTAGTCCTTAGGGAGTGGGGGCAGTATATAAATTTAAATAACAAATAAATAAATAATAAATTCCATACCCCCTCATCGCAGAGAGGCGGAGCCAACAAAATGGTTCTGCCCCAGGCGCCTGATAGACCCTGAAAGGTTCCTGACAGAGCTTGGGCCATTTCCCGAGGCACACACACACAACCCTGTTGGGGACTTGGTAGCCACCTGGGAGAGGGTGGCAGCCGGGGCCCTCGACTGGGTCGTGCCCTTGTGGCCTCTGACCCAGTGTCAATCCCAGTTGGCTCCCAGGTTTTCCGGGGAGCTAAGGGAGATGAAGCGCTGGAAAAGATGCCTAGAGAGTGGTTGGAGGGCTATCCACTCCGAATCTGACCGAACACTTCTACGATCCTATATTAGAACATATTTAGTGGTGATAAGGACGGCGAAGCGTTCTCACTTTTCTGCCCTTATTGCAGAAAATCACCCGGCCACCCTCTTTAGGGTGATCAGCTCCCTTCTTGAGGTTAGGGAGCGGGAGGATCCCTTGCAAGGACGGGTCAAGGATTTTTCATGTTTTCTGCAGGATAAAATCACTCAGATTCAGGGAGGGTTGGACTCTGACTGGGCTTTTCTGGATGGAGGTGGGGCTGGTTTTGGGTGAGACCATCTGGGCTGAATTCGACCTTGTGACCCCAGATGAAGTGGACAGATTGCTGGGTAGCCTTAATGCCACCACATGTTTGTTAGATCCATGCCCCTCCTGGTTAGTGTCGGTTACTCGGGAGATGACACGAGGTTGGTTCCAGGGGATTATTAATGCTTCTTTGAGAGTGGGGTTCCTGCCTGCCACCTTGAAAAAGGCAGTGGTGAGACCTCTCCTCAAGAAGCCGTCCCTGGACCCAACCTTGTTGTCTAGCTATCGGCTGGTCTCCAACCTTCATTTTTTAGTGAAGGCTGTTGAGACCATGGTGGCACGTCAGCTTCCTCAGCATCTGGATGAAGCGTTGTATCTGGATACCCTCCAATCGGGCTTCAGGCCCAGTTTCAGCATGGAGATGGCTTTGGTCGCATTGGTTGATGATCTCTGGAAGGCACGGGACAGGGGTTATTGCTCTGTCCTGGTCCTATTAGATCTCTCGGCAGCTTTCGATACTGTCAACCACAGTATCTTGTTGCAGCAGTTGGTGGGATTGGGGGGCACTGTGCTATGATAGTTCCCCTCCTTCCTCTCCGGCCATTCGCAAATTGTGTTGACAGGGGGGCAGAGATCAGCCCCGAGGCCCCTAATATGTGGGGTGCCTCAGGGGTCGGTGCTCTCGCCTCTGCTGTTCAACATTTATATGAAGCCACTGGGCGAGATCATCCATGGCTTTGGGGTGAATTTTCATCAGTACGCTGATGATACACAGCTGTACATTTCCACCCCAGGCCACCCCAACAAAGCCGTTGAAGTGATGGGCCATTGCCTGGAGGCCGTGCGGAGTTGGATGGGTCAAAACAGGCTCCAACTCAACCCAGCCAAGACCGAGTGGCTGTGGTTTCCTGTGCCCAGATACAGCCAGCTTATTCCATCGCTGGCCGTGGGGGGGAGATTTTGTCCCCTGTGGAAGGGGCTCACAACTTGGGTGTCCTCCTGGATGTACGGCTGTCATTGGAAGATCATATCGCAGCTGTCTCCAGGGCGGCCTTTTATCAGGTCTGAAGGAATTTCCAGTTGTGACCCTTTCTGGATTGGGGCTCCCTTTGTACAGTCATTTCTGCCCTTGTGACCTCCCACCTAGACTATGCCAACGCCCTCTACATGGGGCTCCCCTTGAAGAGCATCCGGAGGCTGCAGTTGGTGCAGAATGCAGCCGTACGGGTAATTGCAGGAGCTCCTTGGAGCTCCCATATTACACCTCCCCTGTGCGAGCTGCACTGGCTCCCTGTGGCCTTTTGGGTGCGATTCAAGGTGTTGGTACCCATGGCTTGGGACCCGGGTACTTACAGGACCACCTGTTGCCATTGTCAGCTTCCAGCCGACCGGTGGGTTCCCACAGGGGAGGCCTCCTCGGGGTTCCACTGTTGGGACGGTGTCGTCTGACAACCCCAAGGGTACGAGCCTTCTCTGTGGCTGCAACCTCCCTGTGGAAAGAATTTTCCCTGGAGATTTGGACCTTTGTGGACCTGCAGACCTTCCGGCGTGTATTAAAAACCCATCTATTCCAGTGGTCTGGCTTAACATTTAATGGGGTTTTAAAATTGTTCGATTTTTAACTGAATTGTCTTAAATTTTTAATTTTTTTAAAATTTTTAACTTTTATAATCTGGTTTATTTGAATTCCTATTTTGGCCACTGATTTAATCTATTTTAATTGTATTTTAACTTTTGTGTATCTTGTTTTTAGATGGCTGTACACCGCCACAAGTCCTTCAGGAGAGGGGCGGTATAGAAATCTTGTTAAATTAAATTAAAATTAAATTAAAATTAAATGACATACAGTTTACACTCACGGCTGCTTCTGGATGTGCTTTGATGCCTTGCTGAGGCCCCTTGGTTGAAAGAAAGGTAGGGGTTTCCCATTGTGGTGACTCAGTCTGGGTGCAGGGTGCCCCTGGGTGCTTGTCACTTTTGCATAGGTGACATTGCACCTTAGTTGTGCAGGCTTAGGCCATGTGTTCCGTAGACTCACAGCATTTGTAGCAGACTTTGTACTCTTCTTCAGAGACAGGTTGGAATCCGCGATCATGCGTGGTTTCGATCTGTGCTCACTGCTGGAGTGTCCCGAGCCATTTGGCTTTGGGGCTATAGCCACCCCGCAGATGTGGTGAAGAGCGGGGATCTGCCAGCGGGGTCGAGGAGAGTCACAAATCTCCTCCTCAGCTGGCTTTCCCTTTCCCGAAGGCAGTTGCAGCCGGTGGTCAGAAATGGCCATCGCAAAGAAGAGCCCAACAGGACAAGATTGTGCAGGAGGCAGTTGGTAAGGAGAAAGCTTGATTGACCAGATTTACGGAAAAAACATCTATGCAAAATACCCTGGAACTTGGATTTTAAAGATTAATGCTATCCCCAAAGAAACTTTTTGAAGCAGTGAAAAAGAAGGGAAGGGGAAATACTTCTCTCCCATATTTACAATACTATTGACTTTGAACACTAAGAAGAAGCGATTTAAACAAAAGACTATTATTAATTCCTTTGGACATGAATAGGCTTTTTAAAGCTGGAAATAAAGTGTCAAAGGGACAAGTAAAGATTCTTGAACATTTTAACTTTTCTAAAAAGAAGAAAAGCAGACAGGAGGGAAAAAGGGTGGCTTTTGAAACAATGGAGAAACCACCTGGAAACAAAAAGAAATAAATCCTTTTTAAGATACATTGTAA
>JAEANM010012365.1:0-14846 GCA_017656035.1 Myanophis thanlyinensis | reverse complement strand
CACCCCAACAATAGACTGTTTACCACAATGCGGTCAGGAAAGCGTTTTCGCTTTCTGAAGGCCAACACAGAGAGACTGAGGAAAAGCTTCTTTCCACAGGCAATATGGACGCTAAACCAGGAATCACAAAAACACTCAAGACTATAATAGGAACCATGATTGTATCTCATTCCTACCTTCCCAACTATCCTTAACTTATTTCCTTTCCTATCCCATTTTGTCTAGACTTACTCTCCTGCCGTAGTATCAATCGTGGTCTCGGGCGGTCGCATAAGCATTTCACTGCATATCGTACCATGCATGACTGTGTAAGTGACCAATAAAAAATTTGAATTTAATTTCTGGTGAAAACCTATGGTTGCAAATAAATGTTTCAATTAAAAAAATTCTGATTTTTTTCCCCTTTTTGTTGAGGGGAAGAATTTTAGCTTTTGGAGTATTAAGACTTATCTTAAACAGATGGCAGAATTGAAAGATATGCAAGCAAACATTCCAGGCTAAGGAGCCACATATTTATATATTACCTAACATTACTAACACAACCAAGGATGGACTCAGAGGGTGACTAACTCTTGGAAAAATCTGATTTATACAACTGCTGCTTTTAACAAGGTGGCCACCGGTGCTCAGTCATTTCTATTCACTGATGTATCATTTCCCTTAATTGCATCCTGCTTCAAAGACTGTGTTTGTTATCTCATGTCCTGTCCTCTCTTTTGATAGACAACGATTTGTCTTTTATCTAACTTTATTTTCTAGCTCAAGCATGGCATTCAAAATGTCATAGAACCAGCTCCCATAAGCTTCAGCAAGCATGGCCAGTAGTTAGGTATAATGAGAAATGCAACCCAACATCTGGAGCACAGTTCCCCAATCCAGAACACCCCCCCCCCCCCGTTTCATGTAATGTTGCATTACAACCTAGCTTAATTTATAAAAGACAGTAATTTGGGGTTTTTTTTTGCAATGAATTCTGAAAGTGTGTTTTGATAGAAATCTTGGCAATCTTCAATTTGCCAAATATGTGCTTGGGATTCTGGGAATTAAATTAAAAAAGAAAATTATAGTTACAGATTAATTAACCTTTAAGTCTCATGGTTTACTCTCAGCTATACTTCAAAATGCTGTTTAGATCCAGAGGTCAGTAGAATGTGTATCAGTCTCCCATATTGGAACAAATAGAAAATGTCTTGATAGGCCAGGATAAAACAAATATTTAAAATCTGCTTAAATCTTTGTCAAGGTTCTTGAAGGTTCTTATATCTCTCAACAGCTATAAGACTTTTATTTATTGATAGAAGAAAAAGTAAACTTAAAGAGCAAACTCTAATAGCCTCTTCTATTTACTTCCAAATTGTATATTATAGAAGTTATGTAGAAAGACACATCATTTTGAAAAAAATATTTTTAGCATAGCCTTTTGTCTGTGATTGATAGTTGTGCAATAACCTCATTTCCACAGATAGAACATTTCCCTTTTGGGAAATCCAAGAACCAAATGCGTACAATATTCATTATTATTATTTTGATGCTAATTTTCAGTGTTATCATTTTTATTGTTCCTTTCAATATGTATTAAAAAACAGGGTGAAATTTGAAACTTCTCAGTGGGGCACCTTTTAATTTCCTACTTCTGTGTCCCTGAGGAGCTCTGGTCAGACTCTACAGGATTTCTCCATATTCCTTCCTTCATATATTCTGTTCCATCATCCAGATGTACATGCTCCATCATGAGGCTTCTGGCAGCTGGTGCACCAAGCGAAGAAACTCCTTTTTGTCAGAAATGATGTCATCCAAAAAGTTTAGCTGCTGGGTGATGCAAGGCACTCTTTTCCCTCTGGGCTTGTGCTTTTTACCTCATGCTGAAAAGATTAATGACTTGGTGATACAGTCTCAGCCTTGAGTGAAACAGAGATCACGGGACAGAAATTAACTTTAATACTTAAATTCTCTCTTCATAAATGGCACTCCATAAAATATAACACAATGTAAAAAAAAAACCCCACCCTCATCCATTTTCTGCCACTTGGATAACAAAATATTTTTTTATCCATGATATATTAATTTAAGGAGTGACATTTCAGGCAAAGGGTCAAACAATAACAGGGTGGAGTAGGAATGATTAGCAGCACAGACAGAAAACACCCGAAGTTACCAATCACAAAATTCTTCTTGCATTCCTTTGTGGAGAGAGAAATCATAATCTTGTGGAACTGCCAGATGTTTTATCTCACTTAAACCAGTGGTGACAAACACCCATTGCTGGCAACAAAAGGCCTGTTAAAATGGGCTGGATTAGTATTAAGCTTGTTCTCTTCATTTTTTGTTCATGATAATAGCTAATATAGCATTCTGGCTCTACTCACATCATAAACTAAGCTACGGGATGCACTTAATGGTTTTGGCCTCTTAGGAATGGCAGGAGGTGTGATGTGAGTCACTGTGACCTCACTGGGCAAGGTAGTTTTTTGAAGTTTAAAAAGGTGAAATTTGAACCTCCTGCAAGTCTGAGTTCCACACTCTTTTTGCACTTTCAAATCCTCACCTCCCAAAACACAAACATGTTTAAAAAATTGTCTAAAAGCCAGTGAACTCATCCAAGCCAAAAACAAGTCATACTACAGCTTACTGTGTTGTACAATTTTTTTCTCACCAGGGACAGTCAATTGTTGACTGTAATAATAAAAAACTACATTTAATTAAAGTCAAATCAAATCAAATTGTATTCGTCACATACACAGTCATACATGGTACAAAATGCAGTGAAATGCCTATGCGACCATTTGCGACCGTAGATAGTAGAGCAAGAGATAGTCTAGACAGGGAGGGATAATAAGTTAGGAGTGAGGTAGATTATGGGAATACTGTTTAGTTCTGAGTTGTTATGGTTTATGGTTTAGGGTCCGTATTGCCTGTGAGAAGAAGCTTCTCCTTAGTCCCTCTGTGTTGGCTTTCAGGGAGCAGAAGCGCTTTCCTGTCCGCATCATAGCAAACAGTCCGTTGTTGGGGTGGCTGGGGTCTTTCACTATCTTACTGGCTGTGGTCCAGCATCGTCTGTTGTAGATGGAGTGCAGTTCAGGGAGCTTGGTGCGGATGATGCACTCTGCTATGCGCACCACCCTCTGTAGGGAACTATTCACCCAGAGAAAGCTGAGGCTTTACATATATAACTTTCAATGTGTTTCATCCTTTGCTATTTTATTTCTGTTCCTAGGCTGGTTTATTATTCAAAGCTAGGTCTTCTCCTAAAGAACTATTTTTCTGTTTTCTATTTCTGATTTCAAGTTGGTGTTGGCTCCCTGTGACTGCATGGACAAATCCCTGTAGTTTACTTGGCAAGATTTCAGAAGTGGTTTGCCACTGCTTTGTCTTTAGGGCTAAGAGAGAATGCGACTGGTCTAAGGTCGTTCATCTGGCTTTGTGCCCATGGCAGAACTAGAACTCATAGTCTCCCAGTTTCTAGCCTGCTGCCTTAACCACTAAATCAAACTGGCTCTTATTTTTCTACGACAGTACTGAATCCATATCCACAGATGTTCAGAGTAGCTATAGGATTAGGGTTGGGAGCTAGGGAAAGAGTGAATAGATTTTTGGGAAACTAGAAAAGATCTCCCTGGACTAAAATCAATTTTTTTTTTCAAGTGGAAGTTTCTCAGCACTTTCTAAACACGGGACTGAATATTTTCACAGAAATATATCTTCTTCGTGAGAAGAAAACTCTTAGGTTGGGTTCATGAATACACTTAAGTTGGGTTCTGAACACCAACCAGCCCATCCCATTTTAACCCTGCATGGTCATCAGCTTAACTGATGATTAGCTTGTGACATAGTGACAATATGGAGATGACATAATTAAGACATCCTGCTTCCAGGAAACCAATCTTTGTGTATCAACAACTCACAAGGCATGATAGCTCTGTCAGCATACTCAGCATATGCCTTCTAAATATTCACAGCTGCTGCAAAGGATGCTGGGAATAAAATTTTCTTCTTTTCTTCCTTCGCAGAGGGAATATATTCAGTTTTCCTGGGAAGTGGAGAATTGAAATTAGTCTATTACGATCAGGACTGGCATCAATGTGGAGAGTTACAGGAAGCTTATTCTGCTTACCTGCCTTTGCCCATTTTTCCCTTCCATATGGTCATGGGATACAAGTGCACACACGAGTGTGAGGAAAATTAAAATAGCAACAGATCTAGAAAGGCATCATTTATACAGAGCCTGTATAAGCTTTGGCTTCAAATTTAGTTAATTTGGGTCTGTTTTGGAAAAAAACTGTCTGGATCCCTGTTGTTGTTTTCCTATTTGCACAATTCATTTCTTTCCTCTCCATTGATACAGTTAAGCGCATTGTGTAAATACAGAATTGGATTGAGTAAACAACTGTTAACCATAGATGAGGATATTCTATCAAAGCCTTTAAGTTAAAGACAGGCTGGATCTTGATACTAATGTTGGAAAGGAATGCTGGTCTGATTCAACTAGACTATTGAATGTTTTTAAATAATGTAATCTTATACATGTCTACTCAAGGCTCAGAAGGAAGTCTTACTTAATTCAATTGGACTTAATCCCAGATAATTGTGTATAAAATTACAGCCAGTCTTAGTGTACTTGAATCCTTAATCATTCCAGAAGGCATTACTGAAAGTGTAATCGCCTGTCAAAACCTCAACACTTCTGACAAAACATTTTTGTTTTAAAATAGTTACTAGGAAATGAAGCTAGTTTATAGAGATGATATTCAATTATTTGAAGTCATATTTAAATGTTGTAAGTAAAGATCTATTGCTTTTATAATATAGAGAAAGGCAATAATTTTGAAATTACTTATTCATTAAATTACTTTCCAAAAACTAAAGGATTTATTGAACTATTTCCTGTCAATATGATTAAAAGCCATTTTAAAGTATCACATTTATTTAATATAGTTTTAAAAAGATTTTTAGGATGTTTTGTTTGATATTATGAAAATATAGAAAAACTATAAATCTGGGCTGTAATTTAATCATTTTTTCAATTCTAGTTCTAAGCTTATTTCATATTTTGCAACGTTATTTCAATTATTTCAACAATCTAATTAAATATCCTGCCCTTGGAGTGTTTTCCTTAATTCTGCAAACTAACCTGCAAATCAGCTGCTCTATATCTGTTTGACACGTTTTACCTCAAGGAATTGTAACAGTGATTGTGGGAATATAACATATGTGACGTATTTGAATTCTTTATAGAGATCTGCTTTACTGCTGAGCTGCTTTGAAGCCACATGGAGGGCATTTCACAATTACAAAGATTAAGGGAGCTGATCTGTGTAACACCTGTGATGTAAGATTCAGCTTTTTTTAAAAAACTGCAAGTGTGTTAAAAGCATAGAGTGCATCATGGACATAACAATTATATCATTTTAATAATACAATAGTAAATACTATGATTTATAAGATCCAATCTGGGTCCATCACCAAGACCAGAAGTTCAGTCTTCAGAGCTGTTGGACTCATGCTGGAGCCCATTCTCAGGGAATTTCTCTGAATATATTCTGGTAGAGATAAATTCCCTGAGGCTCTAACAACAGTCCAAAAGTTCAAAAGATTAAACCTCTGGTCCCAGTGACTGATTGGATCCTGTGACATTTTCCTGGGACACGTATATTTGTCTTAATCTGTAGCTATGATTTATGTTAAAAGGATCATAGGAAGTAGATTTGTGACTATTAATTTCTTTTATTTATTAAATGTTTATGCCACACAATTCCTCTAAGGTGATGTTATTTTTGTAATGTGTAAAGTAATTCAAGTTGGACAAGTGATGCAATTCTTTGATTTGTAATAATTTAAACAATTATCAATTTGAGATTCTAGATTTATTTGATATATCTACTTCAGGGATACATATTTTAAGTATAACCTAATGGTATTTCAACAATTCATTGTGCCATAAAAATATCTGGTTTTCTCCATCTAAATTTTCTCTTGAGATTATAATTTTAATCCTTGTATTTATAACAAAGTGGCTTGTTTTGTACCAGTTTCATTAAACCACTTACTCTGCAATGAGTTTCAACAGAGTGACGCCTGAATAGCTGATTTAAAGTAATCAGTGATATAAATATTAAAATATTTGAGAGCACAAATTGAGAAATTGTAAGAACAATCCTGGTTACTCACAAGTCATCTCATACAGTGTGAATAATAATTCCATCCAATAACTAACTTGTCAGACATTTCAATGGAGTTGTCCTATGTCAGGATAGATGAGTTTGCCTGTTATTGCAAGTTCAGGTATTTATCTACAGGACTATATTATTAAAATTCAAGATGACTTAATATGCTTACTGCTTCTTGCAGTCACTCTGGTAATTAAGGTAGGTAATAAACTGATTAAACATATAAATATTTCATTTTAGCTTATAGGTACAAATTTCAGAAATATCGTCAGGTATATTAGAATCTTCTACATGATTAAATATCCTAAGCTTTTAGACAATTCCAATGAATTTAGGAAGGAGAAACATGAGGAAATTAGAGAAAAAAATAATTAATAAACTTGGAAAATAACCAAATACAAGTAGCTTTCTTCTAAAACAATAAGGTTAAAATTAACTTGCAGACATGTGTGGCATCCTTAGTTAAATAGCAAAGTTGTACCTGCATCTGATTTTAAAGTTTAAAAATCAGATGCAGGTACAACGTTGCTGTTTAACTGTAAGGATGCCATACATGTCTGCAAGTTAATTTAGAAGGATATGTGGCTGCTTTGGTTAAATAGTAATGCTAGATAAACAGAAAGAAATCTGAACTGAACAATAGTAGGGATATTTTTGCCATCTAGTCTATGGCTGGCCAATCTTTTGGCTTGCTGAGCTGAGCAAAGAGTATTTGTCTTGAGTGTATATAATGGGCTTAATGACCATTTTTCACACGTCTGTTGCAGCATCCCCATGGTCTTGTCATCAAAATTCAGACGCTTGGCAAGTGGCCTGTATTTATGATAGTTGCGGTGTCCCGTGGTCAACTTTCAGACAGGCAAAATCAATAGGGAAGCCAGATTCACTTAACAAATGTTACTAATTTTAATAACTGCAGTAATTCACTTAATTGTTTTGCTTAGCAATGGAAACTTTGGACTGTGATTGTTTAAGTAGAGGATGGTCTAACAGGCTAATTCTCACCCAGAGCTTCAGCTAAATAGCTTCCTCATCTTGTTTCACTCAGGAAAATGAGTGAAACTCCCAATATTTTGGACCTCGGATAGAAGTGATCCTAATTTCACTGATCAACCTGAGTAACTATAGCCACCAAGTGTAAATATTGGAAGGCTTGGTTAATGACATCACATGGAAGAGGGAAATTTCTCCAGGCCCAAAGCACAAATCTACACTCAACACCTTAGGGGTGCCATAAACAAAAGTGACCTCTCGGGGCTTGAGAGGGAAAAGTTGAAAAAATAAGCCCCAAATCCATGCAGCCTCCCCATTGACCAAGCTCCTGGAGCCCAGGTGTTTCAAAGGCGAAGGGGCTTCCCCTGAACTCGTGTCAGGCAGGCCCAGCAGCTTGGTCCCGGGGGTGTGGGATACCCTCCCCTGGGTATGCTGGGCTCAGTCCTCTGGGCTCCTGGGTCTGACTGACGAGTCTCGCCCCAATTCTACAGCCAGGGGAAGCCTGTGTGGGATGCCCTGAGGGACTCCCTCTGCGCGTGACGAAACCGGGGTTTTGCTCGGTGCAGCCGGGAGAGCGCTCTAAAGGCCGGCGGCGGCGGCGGCGGCAGCACAGCTGCAGCAGCCCTTCCTTTTGCAACAGCCACGCTCGCCCGTCGAGTCAAAGCTGTTCTCTCGGCCTTTTGCTTTTGTTACCCCGGCCGGCTGAGCCTCGGGCAGGGGGCGGAAGGCAAGGCGGCTGCGTCTCTTCTTCTTCCTCCTCCTCCTCCTCCTCCTCCTGGCGCTGCCCCCCGCTCATGGCGACATTGGGCACATCCGGGCTTTTCTTCCTTCGGCGGCCGCTGCCGCCGCCGCCGCCGCCGCCAACGTCGCTCCTTCTGCTGCTCTGAGCCGCGGCCGGCCCGACTCCATTCGTGGGTCCCGTCCCTCCCCGCCCCTGCCTGCCTCCCGTCCCTCCCTTCTCCACGCCGCGTCCCTGCCGGGGAGGGCCCGAGAACGGCTGCGCCGCATTCCCGGAGGATCCACGGTGTCATGTCCAACCAGGGCCCCCGGAGGAACGGGCCCGTCAAGCTGCGCCTGACAGGTGAGGAGGGCTCTGCGGGGCTGCCCGGCGTACACGTTGCTGGGCCCGCGGAGGACGCCAGGCCTGGGGGGAGTGGATGGGTGGGAAGGAGGCGACCCGGGGGTCGGGAAGGACGCCGCGGCTGAAGGAGCCCCTCGACCTGGGAGCGGGTTGGGGGTGGGGGGGGGGGAAGAAGAGAGGAAATGCGTGGGTCGTGCCGTGGGCGGCGTGGCGAGGAAAGCGCGGCCCGGCTTTGTTTCAGTGGGGGGAGAGAGAAAGAGAGAGGGTCGCAGGGAAGGAAAGCGTTCTCCGGGGTGGCGGGGCGGTGGTCGGCGCTGGGAGGCGAGGGCGTGGGTGGGAGGCGAGAGCCCGGTGCCGGGAAGGGAAAGGGGGAGCTTGGAGAGAAGAGACGGGAAGAGCTCCGAGCCCGGGTGGGTCGAGTTTGCTGAGCTGAAGCGGAACGAGCTGCTTGGCTGCCTTTGAGATTGAACCTGGGGGGGCTCCCGGATTCCCCCGAAACCTTCCAGGCCTTGGGAGAAAAGTATAAACTCTTCACCCCACCCCACCCACCCCCCATTTCAGGGCAAAAAAGAAAAAAAAAGGACGCGGTTGAGGGGCTGAGAAGGGAAGGGAAGGGCGGCGGAAAGGTTGGTGTGCCGCGGAAAAAAAGAAAAGTGAAATCCTAGAGACGAAACAGCAGACGCCGCCAGGACTTGCTGGGCTGGTTATTCGGAAAGGTGGAAAAACAATCCCAGTTTGAATCGCTGGCGTGAGCGGGACGCTTTTCCGAGGTTTTAATTCTTCCTCTGATTCGACTATTTGCAGCGCTTAGGGGGATTAATTAAAGCCAGTAAACGGTTTATGCTGTATGAAATTAAATATTGCAACGCTGAGAGGATTAAGCCCACTTGAAGGTTCAGTGTGTGTACCAAAGTTTTTGAGGGTAAACTTGAATCAGTTTTCCGCCTCTTTGTACTCCTTTGTTTTGATGTGCTCCGCTGCTCTCTTGAATCAACCACCATAGGGAAAGGTTGTGTAAGGTTACCTGGGTTATATAGCTCCTTGGGATGTTGTGTGGAATACAAGCGTAATTAGATTTTTCAGAACATTATTTGCAGCTTGCACCAATACCTAGCTGAAGTAGTTGAATCCTGTACTTTAAACAAACAAACTTTACCTTTTAATACTGCAGTTTACTTGTACTTTAAACAAAATACACCATGGGTGCTTTTTGGAGGATCTTGGTCTCAATCAATTCTATATAGGATTGTTAAGAGGGACAGAAGCATATAAAACAAACAATAGTTTTATTTACATGTTGATATTGTACCAACTTTTTAAATACCAATATGTTTTTTCATATTTTGAAACATTAAAATTTTAGGTTTGTTTTTCATTTACAATATTGCATATGATTGTTGATATAAATCTTACATGTTTGTGTGTTCTAGTAAATCTGCAACCCAAGTTTTACTTGATTAATTCCACTGTGTTCAGTACAGCTTATGACAACTGTATAATGGAGTGTAGCCCCCAATGTAATATAATTATATGTTAAAGTGTTTTACCTGCTGTTGACATTGTTGTTTAACAAATGAGTATGCATATAAAAATTTTGTAATCCTTATGTAGTAAAGGTTTTTCAAATAACTTCTTGAAATGTTTTGTAATTTCGTTTTTAATGTTACTAAACTATCATACTGCAGAACAAATCTATCTTTTAAGCTTTAAAAACCGGCTGATGTACAAAGGGGAAAATATTTTTAAACAATAGTTTTTGACTTCTGTATTTCTGTTTTAGTTTCTGATTTTTCTGCATCATGCTAATATATATGACATTGTTCATGATAATACCCTAAGTATTAAAGGGAAATCAGATTTTTATTTATTTCAAGAACTCATTCAAAAGACAAATGCAGTAGTTACCGTAATTTAAGAGGTATACTTTTTAAACTCAATGTACTCAAGTGGATTCTAAGAACCTTGAGTAAATAATAGCAGTATTGTAATTTAGTTAACAAAGTAATTTTGTAATAATCCTTGAAAACAATAATTAGAATTGCCTATTAGTAGTCATTTATCAACAAAATATTTGACACTGGAGAAGATACACCATTTGACTAACTATCTAGTCTGCACATAATGTCTTTTTTTTCCCACAGTCTAGGGAATCTTTAGTACTTTAGATGCTTTGGAACAACATTTAAAGAAAAAAAAATGCTACAATCATATTTATTTAGAAGTAAGCAATAGAGAACATTAGGGCTTCTGAATAAAATATATACAGCTGTGGACTATTGAGTTTTTAAGGCTTTGTAGAATGTCTCAATACCATGCCTCCTGCAGTTTGATTTTTCATCCTGACAAAAAATTTACTTCCAATAGCTTTTGATGCTAAAATTTTAAATATCTGAAAGTGGAACTGTTTGAATAGCTATGTGCTATTAGCACATTTAGATGCTGTTTGCTCTAAAAATCTAATTTCTTTGCACTATATATATTTAGATTTTATAAACTTTGGAACCTCTTGTCTAGATTAATTATATAATAAACATGTAATACATATTTCAAATTTATTGTCTCGGAATGTGATGGTACAGTCTGAAAAATAGTTCTGAAAAACTGGATTCAATTAACTGTTTTCTGGTTGTAAACATTAAAGGTTCTAACTAGAAACATTGTTGTGACTGACTTGATAAATTATAGGATAATGTTTGATGTGAGTCCAAGAATTGATTTGGACCCAATGCCCAACTACTCTATTAACTTTGAGCAGCCAAATAAAATATTTAGCCTAGGCCTGATTTAGAAGAAAAGGTTGATTCTTTGTGAGACTTTAAGAATGCTTGAGGAATGCTTTAGCATAACTTTGCTCTAAGTGTTATATACATCTTTGTTCTATAATCATTACAAAGACCTAATTTTATATAATACATTTTCATAGTTCTTTTCCATATTAATTTTGTACAGCTGTAAATTGAATCACTTGGGATAATTTTTCTCAGTTATCAACATATATTATTTGTCAGACATCCTATCTCAAATTGTTTCTGCTAGCTGTACCAGAACCAACATGGTGGCCATGTTCTGAATCCCTTTTATGAAGCAGCGCCATCTTGTGGGACCTAGGAGTTAAGCCTTCTCTGTTGCAGCACCTGTCCTGTGGAACAGCATCCTCCCAGAGATCCAGATGGCCCTGACCCTTTTGGCTTTTTCTAACTCAGTGAACACCTGGTTGTTCTCTCAGCATTTCAACCAGCTTGTTAGGTGACCTGGTTGGTTTATTTATGACTTAAAAAAACCCTCTTATTGTGAGACACAATGATCTTTTTGGATTGCTGACATATGATATATTGATGGATTATAGTTGTAATTTGTTTTTAATTAATTTGTTTTTTAGTTTTAATTTTTTGTTTGTTACTTAGAGCCAAAGTTAAATGGGTAGCCATATAAATTATTTAAACAAATCCGGACAAATATTAGGATGAAAATTAGTTTCTTCCTTCAACTTTTCTACCAATGACAGTAGTATTAAAATAAATCAGGGATTACTAATGTCATTTGCCTTATATAAATTAAAGTTGGAAAATAATTGGATTTTTTGAAGTGTTGTTTTTGGATTTCCTTCATTTCTTAATAAGGGAAAAGGCCCAAAGGCTTTTTTCTTTTGTTTTCAAAAATAGGTTTATTCTGCTTTCTGTACTTAGTCAGAGCTGAGAAATAAATTTTTAGCGATTATAGGTGACTGGTTTCCAGAGCTATTAATCAAAATGCATTATGCACTATTCAGATTCTCACCCCTTAACAGATTCTTACTGAAAAGAAAAAAGGTAAAAGCAACAGTTTTAAATAAAAATACCTATAGAAAGTATCTATACCTGAATCACAGAATTTCATGAATGAGGCAAATCACTGCTTGATAAAAGCTTTATCTGCATTTAAAAAAATCTAGCAGTATACTAGATGGCTAAATTAAAAAAAAAATCCACTCCAGAAAGCAGTGGCAAACTATTTTTGCATAATTGCCAAGAAATCAACATATAGGATTTGAGACTGACTCAATGGAGACTTTCAGATTGTTCTTCATGTATCAGTCATGAAAATCCCACAGAATGACACACCAAATAAACTCTAAGGAAGATACTTCGCACACTATTTGCATAATAATTTGAATGAAATATTGTTCTATCGACCTAATGCTGTAGCTTAAATGTTTTAGATCAGAGTATATATATTGTTATTTAATTTATGGATTCACAAAGATGCTGAATCCTAATTATAATAAGGAAGTATGTATAATACCATAAAACTTAATACAATACACAAGAGTAGCATAACAACTGTTTTGTAGTCATTAAGTCATTAAGGTAATGATGAACTATGGGAATTGTATTAGTTTCTTGTTTAAGGGCATGTTTTGAGAAAAAAATCAAAACAAGCTGGTGGCCACATTGTAAACACTTGTGAACAGTTCTGGTTTTTGTCTTGTATTGATACACATGAACTAACCTGAACCAAAGGACTGAGAAAGAATTTGTAGAATTATTTGGAAAATGAATTGGACATACACAAAAAGAAAACAAAACAAGGCACCCAAAATTAAAAAATGTATCACTGTCTTTTGGAAACTTAAATTCTTCTTGGTTATGCTTCTTGAAAACTTGTGTTTTCAGTCTGTGACTTTAAATGATGTTATTTTAAGAAATAGAAGATTCTTAAGTAAGATATGAAACAAGAGTTGAAAAAAACTGCAAAAGTTAGTAAAATGATCAAGGAGCTACAAATAACCCTTATGAGAGAAAACAGAATGAATTTGATTGGGAATAATAGAAGTGTATTAAATAATATATGGCAGAGAGAAAATGGTAAGGAAAATTACACTAGGACTGGAGATGGAGAGATATTCAGGATGGATAGAAAGTACTTCAGATAAACCATTCCACCATCTGTCTATGCTGTCATTGTACAATGGTAAGTAACAGCAATTCTGGAATGCTTTAATTCTTTATAATTTTTTTAGAACATCCTACATAATTAAGACTCAACAGTCAAAACATGAATTAAAAACGTAATAAACAAGTAAAGACAAATGATAAATCTGAGCATGATCAAAGTGGCATAAAGGCATAATGAGAGTTGCAGTGCTGCTTAAAATGTTTGTGAATCCTTTGAATTTTCAGCATTTCTGCATAAACAACAGTGGTGTACATGGCAGGGTTGCAAAGAGCTCTCCAAAAAGAACATTGCCGCCCATCTACAGTTTGTGTAAGACCATATGGATGAGCCAGAAGGCTATTGAAAGAATGTTCTGTGGACTGATGAGACCAAAATAGAACTTTCTGGCTTCAATGAAAAGCATTCTGTTTGGCAAAAGCAAACACTGCATTCCAGCATAAGAACCTTGTCTCATCTGTGAAACGTGATGGCAGTATCGTGATTTGGGCCTGTGTTGCTACATCTGGACCAGGATAGTTTGCTGTCATTGATACAAATTCTGAACTGTATCTGCAAATTCTATCAGAAAGTATGTGTTCAAACTGAAGCTCAAGAGAAAGTGGATCATGCAGCAAGACAATGGTGCAAAACACACAGGCCATATGACTAAGAACTAAAGAATGGTTAAAGCAGAAGAAAGTTAATGGCCAAATCTCAATCGTGACCGTAATCCTATAGCAATGTTTTGAAAGATCTGAAGTAAGCCATTCATGTGAGGAAGTCCAACAACATTCTTGAGTTGAAGCTGTTCTATAAAGAGGAATGGACTACAATTCCTTCAAGCCAATTTAACAAGACAATATACACTTATCAAAAATGTTGAGTTGCGGTTATTGTTCCTGCGGGAGGAGTGGGGCACACCAGTTACTGAAAGCAAAGCTTCACATGCTTTTGACACACACACACACACACACACAAAGAGGTAGCTGGGGTGGCACAGTGGATAGAATGCAGTATTGCAGGCTAATTCTACTGACTGCCACCAGTTTGATCCTCACTGGCTCAAGGTTCTCTCAGCCTTCCATACTTCCAAGGTCAGTAAAATGTGCACCTAGATTGTTGCAGGCAATAAGCTGACTCTGTAAACCAACCTAGGGCTGCGAAGCACTACGAAGTGGTATATAAGTCTAAGAGCTATTGATATTGAAAAATTTTCCTTAAATAAATGAATGAGTATATTTTGACTCATTTGTTGGATTGTGGAGAACAGTTCATAGTTTAGATTATATTTATGCAGAAATACTGAAACTTAAGGTTCACAAACTTTTAATCACCAGTGCACTTCTGTCTTGCAAAATACAGGAAGAAAATGTATCTCTAGAGAATGTGTTCTAGAGCACAGGGGCTAGGATAGAGAATGTCTGGCACCTCACTTTAAATCTCAGGTACTTTTTGCTTGGGAGAAGACACATTCTCTTAAAAAGTTGGTACATCTTGTCAGGTGCTTGATATATCACAGAAAAGGTTTATAGATGATAACAATACTTGTCTGCTTTTTACAAACTCGCATCTGGATCAGAACATGGTTGGACTACTATATATTCTCCATTGTGGGAAGAAGCATAGACTCCAAATTGACTGGGATTCGTCAGCAGCGATCATGTGATGAGTCGATGTAAATATAAAAGCTATCG
>JAEANM010012364.1:0-14847 GCA_017656035.1 Myanophis thanlyinensis | reverse complement strand
GAAGCAGAAGGCACCAGCCTGAAGATGGCGAGTGGGATCTCGCCGAAACATTGCAAAAAGACTCTGAAAATTACACGGGAAAAGACCTGAAAAGACCTAGACCATTATATATTTGGGCTGTTTCCTTATATTCTGTTTTTATTATATAGGCTGTCTTTCCCTTCTTAAAACTTGACCTTTTTTGTTTCTTAATTTATTACCTGCATGTGGATTAGAGAACAAACAAAACTACACAATATCATCAAGAGAGTAAAAGAATTGAAATGGAAATGGGCTGGTCACATAGCAAGAACAACTGGTGGCAGGTGGACCACTGGTGGCGGGTCGACGTGAAGTCATAGAATGGATCCCACATGATAAAAAGCATCCACAAAAGAGATCTAAAACAAGACAGATTGATGACATCAGCAAGCATTGAGGGCCCAATTGGCAAAAGAGCTCGGGACTGCATTGGTTGGAAACATCAATGCAGAAGAGACCTTCATCCTTCAGTAGATAGACAATGGCTAAAACAATGATTAATCTAACAATGGGATCTCATCAGGTGTCTCCATTTTTTTGTCTCTGTAATAATTTTTCAGAGTTTCTCAACATTCTTGATCTATTTTCCCTGCAGAATTTCCATTCATTACATTCTTCCTGCTTTTTGTTGAAGTCTTTCTTTTAAAATCTAGAACATCAATCAGGGTAGACTCTAGGACAGATCCCAAAAATGCTATGCTCGTTTCTTTTCATCTTATTATTCACACAGACTCTTTTCATACTCACATTCTGCATTTCCATACCAGCATAGTCGTATTTTATATCTCATGTGACTCCACCTTCCCTTATGTTGGGTCTGTTTCTTTTGAATAAGTCATATCCTTCCAATAATGTATTATAATCAGATCCATCCCACCTACAATATCATATTCTCCATCATTTGCTGTCAGAGTTTGCAGCAGCAATCCCATTCAGAAGCACACATAACTGATTCAGCAGGATTCCATTATATATAAGAAACTTCTCTTTATATATAATATTATATGAAGTAAGTATACAATACCAAAAGCAGGTTTTTTCCAATGTGGTAGCAAACACAAGCAGAGGAGTGCTCTCTGCAGTTTCAATTTCAGAGCTCAGCACAGACTTAGTTTTAGTTTCAGAACTGCAGAGCTAAGCCCAGGCTCCTTTCTATTTCAGTCAAATACTGTTTCAGTTTCTAAACAGCCCTCATTGGCTGACGTAGTTGCTATGCCTATTCATTGGCTGACCTTGTTTCCATGTCTCTCTCAAGTCATGAACTCTCACACACTGACATTTACTTGGATTTCAAGTGATTCTATTTGTTGTCCATATTCTGTGCATTGGTGTGCAGGTTTATAAGCCTTTTAATGACACCATTCTAAGGTTTCTCTGCTGTATTGTTGAGCAGCCTTTCTTTCTTCCTTCCCCTTCCTTCTTATAAAGTTTCCTGCCTTTGATATTATGTTTTTAGCATGGGCTTAAGTAATGATCTCCTTTCCTGTACATGTTTAAAGCCCTCCTGATGAGTTTAGCATCAACCATAGCAATCTTTGTGAGATGTACAATAAGTCATCTCTTGCCCAAAGCCCTTCCTGTAGTTAGTGAAGACTGTGGTCAAGGAATCAAAAGTTTTCTTAGTTATACTTTTCACCGAGCCAGCAGTTCACCTTCAGAAATTTTTGCTTCTTCCTTCGACCATGAGCCTCAATTGGAATTTTGGTGAAAACACCAACTGTGCTTCAATCTCTCTGGCCTCCCTGCCCAACCCCCCTTAGTCTTTAAATATAATTTTTAGACACCCCCCCCCCCCGGCAATTAGTGGTGTTTCAGGTTTTTGCAGCCAGATCAGTAGAAGGTTCCTACCACAAGTTGCAGAATGGTTTGTAACTATTTCTCATTTTATTTGAATTAGTGTTTTCCACCAGCATTCAATACCAATATGCAATGAGCAGGAAGAATGGAATCTTAACTTTGCAAATTCTAATATAAACTACAGATAATTGCTGCAAGTAGTAATTTAGATATACTATAAATTAGTTTTCACATTTTTCTAAATAATTCTGTATGTTTCTAAACATATACTTTGAGGAAAATTATATTTGGAAAAACATAATCTGAGGCAACACAATGTTAACACATTTAATGCAAGGG
Source organism: Myanophis thanlyinensis (assembly GCA_017656035.1). Taxonomy (NCBI): domain Eukaryota; kingdom Metazoa; phylum Chordata; class Lepidosauria; order Squamata; family Homalopsidae; genus Myanophis; species Myanophis thanlyinensis. The sequence goes on along the minus strand of JAEANM010012364.1, from coordinate 12,690 downwards.
GATGTGTGTGTACTATACATGTGTATATATTTCTAAAGTAACTATATACTCTATCATTTGCATAAAAACTGCAATGTACACAGTATGCATTTATTTATATATAAAACTATATCCATTGTCACATGGAAGAAAGAAACCTATCAAAAAAGAAAAATCAACTGAAAATACCATGATTCTCTCAATCATAGCTGTCATTTAGCACAGAGAGCAAAGAAAATATGCGGAACAATGAAATAACATTTGGATCAGGAAGATACTTCCCTAATTCACTGAACTATATTTTAAAAAGGAAGAAAGACATAGCACAACCATACAGGCAAACTTCTATTATTAGAGCCAATTTCAATAAAAGTAGTTTTAACTGATTTCCCGGTTTGGTTTATCTAGTGGGGTTTTCCCCACTTATCATTGTTAAAAGATGGAAAATGTAAAACAAGGTACTATAGCATGAATAGTCCCTAGTGTCACAAGAACAGATGATGAGAGCAAGCAACAAATGTAATGATTTTGTAGCTGAGCTATACATCATGAAGCCATAGCCAGGAGCTAATTTTATCAGGAGCCAACCAAAATAACACAAAAGAGTGTGCAGTTTCTAAGTTGCCCAGAACACTTCATAAAGCCAAATCTTAAAAAAAAAAAAAAAGAACCCACCCCAAAATAAAATAGGGGATATGGCAAAACAGAAAGAATTCCAAGCATGAGGACAGATAAGGTCAGCTGTAGTTTTCATTAAAAGTTGCTTGTAGAAGGAAGCTCTTGACTGGGTACAGAGTTAGTGTCTGATTTTGTTTGTGTTAGATTATACCCAATCATCACAGATAATGAAAAAGATTACTTTTACCTCAAACCATGAAAACTCAAAAAAATTCCAGCACGCATAGGTGCCTTGATGTAGCAGACAGAGGAAATAAAATAACAGCACAGTATTTGTATCACCAGTGCTTTGGGACTACCTATTCTATTAAATCCATAGATGTCTCTATTTCAGTAAGTCTGTTGTGTTAGATTACAGTAATCAAAAGTCTTTTTCCGCTTGGATTCCAATGAACTCCCAGCTTACTATATGGTCAATAACTCAGATGTCTTCTGAGGAGTGAAAAGCACTGCATTAAGAGGAAGGTGAGCATGGCAATACTTTATTGACTGTCCAAGGTTTCTTTGAATTTCACAGGGCACCGATATCTCGATGAAACTTCAACTATCAGTCTCTAGGGCAGGGGGCTGTATGAAGCCCATGGGGTGCTTAGAAGTGGCCCGTGGGGCTGCTCTGGAAACAGAGAAGGACTGGCCCCTGGTGCCTCTGCCAGTGAAAATGGAGTTTGAGAGAGCTCCGTTTTCGTTGAGCAGACAGTTTCAGGAGGCCATCACAGCTGAAAATGGAGCTCAGGAGGGCCAAGGGAAGCCCTCCCGAGCTCCATTTTCACTAGCAAAGGGTTGTAGGATGCCGTCTCAGCCAAAAACGGAGCTTGGGCCACCACAGGTGCTCCCGACATGAATGACATCAAGCTGGCCACACACACACTGCCCCCTCCGAGGTCAAACTCGACCCTGATGTGGCCCTCAGTGAAATCAAGTTTGACACACCTGCTCTAGGATATGTGTGTGGAGATTTTTCTAACAGGAATTAAGTTCTAGCAGGAACTCAGCTGTGCAGTTTACTTAAACATCAGCAAAAACGGATCCAAAGAAACCTGTGTAAAGATCTCTTCCTCCCTTAATTTTCTATCCTTTGGTATGGAGCCATTTTCTATTCTTTCGTCCTCTCTCATTCTCAGTACAAACACTGAAAATGGTACCAGGAAGCAAATGTTTCTGGTTGTGATTCACCAAGAAGTGTGCTATCCATTCAAACAGTTGTACGTTTAGGATTATAATCCAATTTCGGGATGATCTTTTACTTTCTCAAAAGCCTATAATGACATTTCAGACTTTATGCAACACATCTGTAGGCAGATTATATAAAGCACACATTTTTTTGGGAGGGAACTGAATATAGCAACACAGTTCTGAAATCACAGGATTAAGTCACCAGCTCTCTAGAATACAGTACTTGAACCTAAGGTTTTACTGCACAGTTTTAAAAGGTACTAGCAAAGCACAGTATTATTACAAGGTTAAATGTGCTCATTCAGCTTGTGATGGCATCTTGTGAAATCTTTACTAAAGAGAGACTTGACATAATATGGTAGAGTTCTAAAACTCACTTTTAGGAAGCCAGGCATTTTAATCTAGGCATAATCCACTAGTCTTTCTAAGAGCTAATGTCTCAGACAGATAATTTTAAATTATGCTTTGTATAGGATGCCCATAATATCAGCAGCAGAAACAAAGAGTTGAGTAGCTTTTCTGGTTCACATAGTACTTATCTGCTTAAAACAATTATTTCAGAGACATGTTCAGTTTCGGTACTATGTTTTTAAATGTGGTCAACTCACTTTTGTTTACATGTTGAGCTTGAAGCTAATTAAAACTATATTTTAGATTCATGAAATTTCTATTCCCTTAAAAAAGGTTAACAACCTATTTATTTGGAAAAACGAAACAAAAAAAGGGCTACCGTTAATTCTATACTCATTTGACATATTGGTATTCTTCTGAGTATGTGAAGTTTATAAGAAAAAGCTACTATATAGCTGGAGAAAAGACAACATTATAGTGGTTTTTCTTTACCTCCATTAATAACAGTAACAGAATTGAAAGGGATCGTAGAGGTCATCTAATTCTAATTCATCCCCTGTCCTCACAGAATATCTATTATTTCTGATATATGGCTTATATAATATGTTCTTGAAAGCCTCCAGTGATGGGGCACCCACAACTCCCGAAGGCAATTTGTTCCACTGGTTAATTGTTCTCACTGTTAGGAATTTTCTCCTTAGTTGGTTGGTTTTCTCCTTGATTTGTTTCCACTCACTATTTCTTGTCCTGCCTACAAGTGCCTTACAAGGTAAGTAAGTTGGCCCCCTCTTCCTTGTGGCAGCCCTTCAAGTATTAGAAGACTGCTATCATGTTACCCCTGGTCCTCATTTTCACTAGACTAGGTATAGTCTACAGATTACAGTTCCTGCAATCATTCTTCATACGTTTTATCTTCTAGGCCCCTAATCATTTTTGTTGCTCTTCTCTGGATTCTTTCCAAAATCTCAACATTTTGTGTGCATGCTGGGGTGACCAAAACTGGATGCAGTATTCTAAATGTGGTCTTACCAAGGCTTTGTAGAGGAATACTGGTACTTCCCATGATTCTATCTCTGTTAATTCAAGCTAGGATTGTGTTGGCTTTTTATATGGTAGATAGTTAAGATATTGGACCTCAGGTATATCAAGTAGACATCAACTACAGAAGTTCATTGGATGATTGGGGGCCAGTAACCATCTCTTAATTCTATTTTTATCATTAATGCGATATACAAAAACAGGATAAACAGGTATTTATCTTATTTTTTATCCTGCCTTCATTTTTCTTCCTTAAAAAAAGGCAGTGAACATACGTAATATTCCTTTCTCCTCCTATTTTCCCCACAACAACAAACTTGTGAGATGGATTGAGCTGAGAAAGAGTGACTGGCTTAAGGCTATCTTGAATTTGTCTAGTCCTGCTCTTTTCATCACTGTCATTGATACAAGTATGCAGTTTTGTTTTTGCAAGGGAAGTTTAACTGAAGAAGTTTTATTCAAGACAACTTGTACAGTTGAAGTGAAATCTTCATTGGGTTGAAGGGCTTCAGTGAGTCAAAATTATTCTCCCTCTCCCATTTTATAAAGAAACCATCAATTTGAATAACACAAAGCCGGAACGATAGAAAAGTAGTGGACTACCGCACAAAGAAGAAAAGGGCATACCAGACCCCCATCATCAACAAAAGCCCAGTGGAGAGAGTGGACTGCTTCAAATACCTAGGTGTCCACATCTCACAGAACCTAACATGGACCCGACACATCGACACCATGGTGAGAAAGGCCCAGCAATGCCTATACCATCTTAGACGACTGAGAGACTTCAGACTGCCCCCAAAAGCAGTCAGAAACTTCTACTCCTGCACAGTAGAAAGCATCCTGATGGGCAATATCACCACGTGGTTCGGAAACAGCACCATGCAGGACAGGCACGCTCTACAGAGGGTGATACGCATAGCAGAGTGCACCATCCACATCAAGCTCCCTGAACTGCACTCCATCTACAACAGACAATGCCAAAGTACAGCCAGGAAAATAATGAAGGACCCCAGCCACCCCAACAAAGGCTGTTCACCATGATGTGATCAGGAAAGTGCCTCCGCTCCTGAAAGCCAACACAGAGAGAGAGAGAGACTAAGGAGAAACTACTTCCCACAGACAATACAGACCCTAAACCCAACCATAACAACCCAGGACTATAAAGTATTCCTATAATCTACCTCTCGCAATCACTCCCTAACTTATTCTCCCTCCCTGTCTAGACTATTTTCTTGCCCTACTACCTACGGTCGCAATTGGTCGTATACATATTTCACAGTATTTCGTACCATGTATGACTGTGCATGTGATGAATAAAATTTGATTTGATTTGACATGAAAACAAGTAGCCAGGTGATTGCTTTCAATGTGCTTCAATTATCACAGGTGGTTGTGGGGAAAATAGGAGGAAGAAGGAGTAATATGTATGTTCACCACCTTAAGGTATTTATGAAAATAAATAAATAAAGGCAGGATCAAAATCAAAACCAATCAATAAATGTGTTGATCTTTGAAAAGAGGTTGTGCCTTGTCTATGCCTTTGCCTTTAGGGAAAAAGCAAGTAAACAAAATATTCCACATGCCTGATTTAAAATCCATTTGGTATTTTAAATCCACTATTTTTTTCTTTTTGAATATGGTAATTATCAATCTTGTATTTAAAAAAATGTTGAATAAGTAAATAAGTCCATCCTTTGAGGGAGTTTAATTTTAGCACTAGATTAAGACCTGATTATTACACTCTTCCTGAATGCAATTTAGTTTACTTATTAGTGTTGATTTTATAGGAGTAATAATAGAGTGCTTCTGTTTTCTTGATTTCTTAAAAAATATGTGTGGCATTATGTTCTTAGCTTATAAAATCACAGTCTTCTTGTTCATCAGCTTCTCTGTATAATCTGAGCTTGCAACATGCTGTACTTCTGAGACAAAATTCATTCTACCAGGTTATTCTATTATTATGCTAAAATTCATCTTGAAATGCTCTGTATCAGATCACTACTATAATCTACTCCCATTTTTAATCTGCAAACCAAATCCATTTGTTTAAGCACTGCTTAGTAAAACACCAGTAATCAAAAACCATTTGCATATCACATCCTGCGATTGTAAGTACTTATTGAATACGCTACCATGATTAATTTAATAATTCTGATAGTGAAAGTTTAGAAAATACAAATCCTATTTAATCTGCGTTTATAGAAATACCCAGGAATGATTGTGTTGAATATTCTTTTTTTTATTACTATGAAAATAATTTTAGAACTTCTTGTCAATGAAGGGAACGAGGTAGATTAAAACAGCAATGCCACGTGAAAATTGTAGCGACTGCAATGAAATATGAACAGTGGTACCAGGGCACATCATTTAATTATCCTTCTTTTCTCACCCTTCTCTCTGTTTAGTCTTAAATTTAATCACAATGACTTACATCTTCAACACAAATTCACTAATTAAAGGGTTTATTTTTTCATTTTGTTAAATTGTGAGCCATGCAGAGTTGATCTGGAGCCTGGCAGCATCAAAATAGAAAATAATAATACTGATAATGATAAATCTGCACACTGACAAAATTTCTATCTGTCAATTTATGTAGGCAACCCTGCACATTTATGTAGGCAACCCTGCACATCCTAGGTTCTTGAGAAGACATATGAAGAACAGTTGCAGGAATTAGGTATAGAGGTGAAATGATAGCAGTGTTCTAGTATTTGAGGGCCTGCCACAGTGGTGGAATTCAATTTTTTTTACTACCGGTTGTGTGGGCGTGGCTTAGTGGGCATGGCTGGGGGGTCATGTGACTGGGTGGGTAGTTTCTGTAAGCAGGGCAATAAAGATTAGGCTAGAAACAACACCAGAATGGTTTTTTCCTGCCTTCCTTACAGGATTTACCCTGTAAAATGGAAAAAAACAAAAGGAGATTTCTTCTAACAACCAGTTCTCTAAAATTTACTACTAGTTCTAGCGAACCTGCTAGAATCTGCTTAATTTTACCTCTGAGCTGCCACAAAGAAAAGGAGGTCAATTTATTTTCCAAAGCACCTAAAGGCAGGACAAAAAACAATGGATGGAAACTAATCAAGGAGAGAAGCAACTGGAATTAAGGAGAAACTTCCTAACAGTGAGGGCAGTTAACCAATGGAATGGATTTTCTTCAGAAGTTGTGAGTGTTTCATAACTGGAAGTTTTTAAAAGTGACTGGACAGCCATTTGTCTGAAATGGTATAGGGCAGTGATAGCAAACCTTTTAGAGACTGAGTGTCCAAACTGCAAGTCTTTCTGTCTTGCATGCGCGGCAGACTGGCTGGTGGGAGATGGGGCATCACAACACTGGCAGCTCTACAAGAGGTGAGATCTTTTTCTTTAGCAAGCTTCTGTTTTGCTGTTTGCAGGGAAACTTCTGTTTCTTTACAAACATGAAACAACATGGAGAAACGTGGTGGAGCTGAGCTGGGGCAACGGTGCGTGTGCCTACAGGTTCGCATGTGCCTAAAGGTTCACCACCACTGGTATAAGGGTAGAGAGGGCTCTGAGTGCCACCTCTGGCACACATGCCATAAGTTCGCCACCACTGGAATAGGGTCTCCTGCTTTAGCATGAGATTGGACTAGAAGGTTACTTCCACCTCTATTCTGATTGATTGATTGATTGATTGATAGATAGATTGATTGACTTGATGCATATGAAGGCCAACACCATCTAAAGAACTTCTTGTAATTTCATATTGTTGTGTATATAATGTTAGTGAAAATCAGAGGTGGGATTCAACCAGTTCGCGCCTATTTACTAGAACTGGTTGTTAACTTTCTAACCAATCTGGACAACTGCTGGTTCAGCTGGTCATTAAGGTCATTGAATCCCACCACTGGTGATAACGATGTGAACAGAAAAGTGCGTATGTCCGTGTATGCTGATGACATCCAGCTTGTTCTATTACTCCTTACCTTTTAATGCTAACGAAGCAACTAGCATTCTTGAATATTACTTAAATTTAGTAATAGGTAGGGAAAGGAAAACAGGCTAAATCTGAACAAGAGATAGATGTTGTTAGAAAGAAAAAAAAGGGGTGTCAGGGTTCCACACAACATCAGCAATGCAATCAGAACTCCAAAAAGACAAAGTCCAAGGAATAAGATTTCATTGAAGACATTGTTCTGGTACGGTCTGTAGAAATCTTGAATCTAAAGATTCCCGGGCTTTCTCCACCCAAGTAAAACTGAAAGTTCCACCCCACTAATTATCACATGTTAATTTCCCTCCAACCATTTCAAAAAGAGACGCAACGACCTCTTAAGACACTTCCCATCCCAGGTGTGAAATGTCCAGAGAAAGTTCTCATGAGAACCAGACGTAAAAGAATGAAAACAAGATAACAATTCCAAGTTGCCATTTCCAACACCCCCTCCACCCTCTCAGCGACCTTGCAATAGAAAAAGAGAAAATGTGTCAAGATCTAAATGGCCCTGAATTTATCTATATAAAATGGGCAATATACTACAGCAGAAATCCTCCCCAATAAAACGTCCTTTTGGATCTTGACAAGGGGAGACTTTGCTGAGCTGTTGTGGATGAAGTTTTATACCTCCTGACAAGGCAGATTTTCTGGAAATGTTCCTTGGCTCCCAAATCACACTTGATGTGCAGGTGATGGTTATTGTGAGAGGCACATTGGCCAGCTGTAACTCTCAAGGACTGCCCTTGAAAAGCTTTCTGAAACTGCATGTGATATAAAATATGGTAGGTAGCAAACTACAGCAAAGTTCTCGTCATGCCCCCATCAGAGCCTGAATTTGAGAGAGACAATGAGCTGGGACAGGAGCTGACAGAGATCGAGGGGGCGGCTCCATTGGTTTTGGAGGAAATTGGGGAAGGGCAGGTCTTTTCAGGATCAGAAAGGCTTGTAGACAGGGAGGAGAGAGAGACAGAGCTGAGGTGATAAGCAGGGATCATCACCTCCTGATCCTAGAGCACGAGAAGAGAGAAGGCGAGAACAACTAGACTGAGTCGACTACGAGGAAGGAGAGTGCCCTGTCCCCTTCACAAGGCACACCTGGGGACTGAGATGTAAGGAAATGCCAATGGGAGGGGCATTTGTCAGGAATAAGCGTTGAATCTGTGGAGCCTAATGTGCACTTGCCAATGTCTGGAGAGTACTGTGCTCTGTCTTGCGGGGTTTGTCCAGTTTGCCTGCTAACTGGAATTCTTGTTTTGGTTACTGCTTTGTAAACCTTGCTTGTTGGACTGCTGGCCCTGGTTACTGGTTACCAAGGTTTGCAAACCTTGCTTACTGGACTACTCGCAGCCAGAGGCTGTTGAAGGTGTGTGTGAGAGCTTTGCTCCAGAACTTGTAGTAAATATGGGGATGTTCAGGGGGAAATTTTGAGCGATAAAAGGGAGCTAGGTCTGTTGTCTGGCTGTGTTGCTTTCGTGCCACGCCCTGGGTCATCACAGTTCTGAATGATCTGCAGGTATTATCAACTGCTTAATAGACATAATTTCAGTTGCTGATATTGATATCTAAACCCTACCCAGTTTAGGTCAGATGGTCTGACTGATTCAGTCAGTGTGAATTTTGTTGGCTATTTAGCAGCAGATCTAATTCTATTTATATTTTTAGATATAATTTTGATTGAAGAAACACCAACAGAAGATATTAGATATTGTAGCACAGGGTAAACCATTGGGACCCTTGGTGTTCTCTGAGCTTATTTTTACAGGTAGTCCTCAACTTACGACCACAACTGAGCCCAAAATTTCCATTGCTAAGTGAGAAATTTGTTAAGTGAGTCTTCTTTTAAGTTACGACTTTTTTTGACACGCTTGTTAAATGAATCACTGCAGTTGTTATATTGGTAACACGGTTGCTAAGTGAATCTGGTTTTCCTACTGAGTTTGCTTGTCAGAAGGTTGCAAAAGGGAAATCACATGACCCTGGTACATTGCAACCATCATAAATGTGAGTCAGTTGTCAAGAATCCAAATGTAAATGACGTGACCCTGGGGATGCTGCAATGGTCACAATGTGGAAAATGGTTATAAATACCTTTTTCTTATTCCCAACCTATTCCCTACCCTCCCGTTCTGCCCTAACTTACCTGTGGTCGTGAATGGCTGCGTAAGCATTTCACTGCATATTGTACCATGTATTGATTGTGCATCTGACCAATAAAATTTTTGAATTTGTATCAAATGACCCACAGGGACATTGCAACCTTCATAAATATGAGTCAGTTGCCAAGCACCTGACATTTGAGCAGGGTGACCATGGGGATACTGCAATGGTCGTAAGTGTGAAAAATGGTCGTAAGTCACTTTTTTCGGTGCTGTTGTAACTTTGAACGGGCACTAAAGGAACTTCTGTAAGTTGAGGACTAACTCTATGCCACTGAATATGAAGTAGTATATTGCTGCTTTGTTTCCATTTTTTTCTTTCCCTTTCTTGAAAGCAATGCTACTTTTTACAATAAAATAGCACTGAATCATAATTACTCTCTGAATCCCATAAATATTCAAGCCACTTTCCAATTTGAACTCTACTGATATTCCAAGTTCTTGCATACAGGCAGGTCAGATACCAATCTGTACAGTTTATGCGGTGACGTTGCATGACATCTCCTGAACCTTTTCTAACGGAAAGACATCCTGACTACAAACAGGGTGCCAATTTTCATCATCATTAGCAGATCAGCTGCTGGAAATAGTCTAGAAATGGGAAAACAGATGGAGACAGATCTTTATACCAAAAAAAACATTTGTTGCAGAAATCTATCGAGCATTCGCAAATAAAACAAAGTAAAGTAAAATTGGTAGGAATATAGAGTAGCCAGTCAGTTTCGGTAGAGAGAGAGATGAGAAGTGTTAAGATTCATAGTAAATGCTGAGCTGTGAATTTAAGAATAGCCCATTATGCACAGTGATGGCTCTTTTGATTGTGTTGGCACTTATTATATGAATGAGCTATATGAAATTGATATGCCCACACACATTGGTGACAGATGTTTACCCTAAGACCATTATCTTCTATATCCCTTCTGGATTAAAGATAACCAGAACAATGCTGTGCGCTGCTGAATTTTTCCTTTTCATGTCTGAAAAGAGTATTTTTTCCCCCTTCCCTATTGTATTTTCATAGTGTTTGAGATTTTGCTTTCAAATTCTCAGAGTTTAGCGGTTTATCAGTGGAGGTGGTGAGGAGTGCACAATATTCTTGCTTCCTGATACATATCTTTGCAATCTCTCTTTTTGTAGACTCCCTGACTTCTCAGTCTAAAATAATGCCCCTTGGAAATGAGTTTCCATCTGAAATTTTATACTGGGATTTAACAGAGGCATCAGAAGTAAGAGGGGTCCCAGCCCATCAGAGAACTTCGTATAAAATGAAACACCGGGCATCATAGTTGTCATGTGGCTAGCGTGTAAATAAATAAGTGCAAAACCACCACTGTTTGAAACATTATAAAAGCGAAATCTCTTTCAACAAATTGAATGAAACCTATGAGGCTATTCAGAGGAATAAAACCCTTCTATGAAATATAAATCACCTACATTTTAAAAACAGAAAGGAAATGGAGAATTAAGACATTAGGAAAGAAAGGGAGCATTTTTTAAAAATAAGTTTCCACTGATTTTCAAACAAGCAATATTTGATGAATAAAAATAGTCAGTTGAAGCAGCTTGTTAAAAGTGGGCAACCCCCCCCCCCCCCGAGAAACAAAACCATACACATGAAAGATCGTCCTTGACTTACAACAGTTCATTTAGTGACCACTCAAAGTTACAACAGCACTGAAAAAAGGGGCCTAGGGTCATTTTTCACATAACCATTGCAGCATCCCCATGGTCACATGATCAAAATTCCTGCACTCAGCAGCTGACTCATATTTACGACAGTTGCAGATTCCCGGGGTCATGTGTAGTTAGCAAACTACTGACCAGTAAAATCTATAAGAAGCTTGATATACTTAACAATTGTGTTACTAACTTAATAACTGTAGTGATTCACTTAACAACTGTGGCAAGAAAGATTGTAAAATGGAGCACAATTCATTTAACAAATGTCTTGCTTAACATCAGAAATTTTGGGCTCAATTGAGGTCGTAAGTCAAGTACTACCAGTATTTTCTCTGGAAGGCAGACCCATAGGAAGAGCACATTTTGTACAAGATACTTGAAATACAGCCAAAGAGTAGTTTATCTACAGCAGGGGTGTCAAACTCATGGCCTGGAGGCCGGATCCAGTCTGCGGGGTTGCCCTGGAAACAACAAAGGACTGGCCTGCAGTGCCTCTGCCAGTGAAAACAGAGCTTGTGAGGGCTGCATGTGGCCCTCCCAAGCTCTGTTTTCACTGGCAGAGGGTTGCAGGAAGTCCTCACAGCCAAAAATGGAGCTTGGAAGCCCATTTTCTCTGGCAGAGCTCTTGGACCACCACAGGTGCCCCCTGACACAAGTGATGTTGAGCTGGCCATGCCCATCCCAGCCCCCCAAGGTCAAACACAACCCTGATACGCCCTCAATTAAACTGAGTTTGACACCCCTGAACTACAGCATGATCAAAGTATTCTATGCCACGTAATCCTCTAGTATAGAAATTTTCTTGTTCACCAACAAAGAAATATTGCAATACGTTGACGTGTGAACATATTGCAATATTTCTTGGCTGATGGGATAAGGGTAAATATGTGTGTGTGTTTGTGTGTGTGTGTGTGTGTGTATCTCAGGTAGATAGACAAGAAACCCGACAATATGAGCTAATTCTAATTCATTATTAGAACCTTGAAGTTCTGAAAGTACAAATATCCCACTGCCTCATTTTACAACCTGATCAATTAGGCTGGATCTTTCTTGGCCCATTTCTCAATTGCCACGTCCTGCCACTTTTATCTGTATATTTTCTAAGCAGTATTGCTTCTCCTCTTCCAAGATCATTGTGACATTCCATTAAAGCTAGAGAGTGGAGAGTACTGTTTGCATATTACCTAATTAACCCATTCTCTGTTTAAACAAATCACTAACAAATAAAATCTGTTATGCATTTATAAGAAATAATAAGTTAGTAGTACATGAAATGTTGTGGAACTAAAAATCTCAACAACATGGGGGCAATTGAGTGGGTGGGTGGGCGGGGGTGATTTGTATTACAGTGATTTTATTGTATTAATTTATTTGTTTCTACAATTAATGTTATTGTTCTAATGTGGTTTTATATTTGTAAGCCACCTTGAGTCGCCATGGGCGAATAGGCAGCAATATAAATCTAATAGATGATAGATAGATAGATAGATAGATAGATGTTGGTTCTCACCTTTAAAGCACTCCATGGCTTGGGACCCAGGTATTTACGGGACCGCCTGTTGCCATTGTCAGCCTCCCGCCGACCTGTGCGTTCCCACAGGGCGGGCCTCCTTGGGGTTCCATTGTCAGGACGATGTCGTCTGGCAGCCCCAAGGGTTAGAGCCTTCTCTGTGGGGGCAC
>JAEANM010012363.1:0-14848 GCA_017656035.1 Myanophis thanlyinensis | reverse complement strand
GGGCAGGACAAGAAACAATGGTTGGAAACTAATCAAGGAGAGAAGCAACCTGGAATTAAGGAGAAACTTCCTAACAGAACAATTAACCAGTGGAACAACTTGCCTTCAGAAGTTGGGGGTGGTCCATCAATGGAGGTTTGTCTGAAATGATAGGCTCTCCTGTTGGAGCAATGGGTTGGACTAGAAAACCTCCGAGGTCCATTCCAGCTCCTGTTCTGTTCTGTTCCGTTCTGTTCCACTCCCATCCCCTCTCTTCTCCTCCCCTCCATTCTACTCCTGCAAACTGATGATCACCTAGGCTACTCTGCTGTTTTGTGGTGAAATAGAAGATGCTTTCTTATCATTATTGTGGAAATAAACTGGTGTTTATTTATAGTTTTTGTATGTATTATGGGGGAATATCAGTTTATCCTTTGCCTTTTGTTGTTCAGTTGCTAAGTCATATCTGCTAAGTCTTTGCAGCCCCATGGACCATAACATGCCATTACCCCTCCTCCTCTGTCTTCTGGAATTTGCCCAAATTCATGTTCATTGTGTCGATGACACTATCTAACTATCTCATCTTCTGCTGTCCCCCTTCTCCTTTTGCCTTCAGTCTTTCCCAGAATCATTGTCTTCTCCAAGGAGTCCTCTTTTCTCCTTAGATGGCCAAGAATTTGAGCTTCAGCTTCAGGATCTGTCCTTCCCAAAGGATTTATTTCTTTTAGGCTTGACTGATTTGACCTTGCAGTCCAAAGGACGTTCAAGAGTCTTCTCCAGCACCATAATTCAAAAACATCAGTTCTTTAGCGCTCAGCCTTCCTTATGGTCCACCTCTCACAGCTGTACATTATTACTGGGAAAACCAGAGCTTTGAAGTATATGGATCTTTGTCAACAAGGTGATGTTTTTGGGTTTTTAACCTAGGTTTGCCATAGCTTTCCTCCCAAGGATCATTTCATGGCTGCAGTCACTATCCTCGGTGATCTTCGAGCCTAAGAAAATAAAATCTGTCACTGCTTCCATTTCTTCCCCTTGCATTTCCCAGGAAATAATGGGACCAGATGCCATGATCTTGCCTTAGATAGCAACATGGTTTTGGCCTATGAGATAAATGATAGGCAGGCAGGCAGGCAGTGAGGCAGGCAGGTGGGCAGTGGCAGGTGGATGGACGGACAGACAGACAGGGAGGGATGGAGGGAGGGAGAGACAGACGGATGGACGAACGGACAGATATATAGTGGGAGACAAGAGGAAATAACATTAATTATTAGATGCACAGCTCTTCCTTAGTGTGTGGCCATCATCTGTGCTACACTAATAGTGAATTCTGATACCACCCATCATCTGAAATCGATTGTGGAATTATTGTTCTTTGTCCCAGTATATGTGCCGCTAGTTGAGTCAAAGTGATTTTATGACAAGCCATTTCTACAAAACATCATATCCATTTTCTTCAGACAGAGTCCATGGGTTCTACTTCAGCCAAGCCCTTTAAAAACCAGAAGTACGAAGACCTCAAGCAACAGTGCCTTGAACAGAAGAAGCTCTTTGAAGACCCTGAATTTCCTGTTTCCGATGTTTCTCTCTTCTATCTGAATCCACCAATAGCAAATGTGGAATGGAAACGTCCAGAGGTATGTGAGATATCAGTCTTGTTGCCCCATTATTTCTAAATCTATTTTTTTAAGAACCTTGTTCTTCTTTAACTTTGCTATGTGCCCAAGCTTTGTACTGTCACTTTCACACCTCACCATCTTTAAACCCTTCCTATCATGTCTGAACCAGGTGAATGTTTTATCCTGTGGTAGGACGAATTTAGGAATTGCTAAGCCATAGCTGTACCAGTCCAAATTAAAATTCCAAAAAGAATTACTTACAGTTGTCTGGACAGTTGAAGAAAAGTATCCAGTACATTGTTCAGAATTCAAAACCCAAACAAACCCAAGTTTTGTACAGTAGTGCCTCAGTACACAATCGCTTTAAAACTTGAAGAATTTGGTAGTCAACACATTTTGACACAAAAATTTTGTCTCGGTATTTGGTGCTTAATGTGCAAGCAAAAACTTGTTAGTGTCAGCTGCTTCATGACTCACTTTCTGCCTGAAACAAGGGGTCATAGGTTAGTCATGCAGTTTGTTCAGTACGTGTAAATTTTAGTACTTATCATGGCTTCCCAAACCAATTAACTATGAGTACTGAGATACCACTATATAAGGTTCCATGGGCTAAAAGACAAAGAAGCAAAAACAGAAGTCCAGGAGCCAAGATGGATTTGAAACAATCTCTAACTTTAGCTGTAGCTTTGGTACAAATATTTTGTCACCTCTCTGAAGTTCAAATATGCTAGTGTTGCTTATGTGGGTTGGGCTGAGCCAGTGAGTTCTTTGCTTTCCTGGATTAGTGGATAGTGACTTAATTCCCATGCTACAATCTGATCTAGCTGGAACCAAGGACTTATCTTCCCCCAGGAAAGTACCTAATGAGTGATTATGACAGTCTTTGAGCTACCTTATTATGTATGTATATCTCCACTGTTCACTCCATGAGTTTGATGATCAGATGGGTCTCCTTGATCCCATTTCAAGATTCCAACCCCACTCTAGTATTTTAATAATATCAAGATGAGAAGCTACAATCACTTATTCCTCTCTGCTTTCTCCAGATCAGAGACAGAAAAACATACTGAGATTTTAATAATCCAGATGGAAAATTACGTTCTGTGTGCTTTGCTTTTCCAATTAAGACTTAGAGCTGAATGCAAGAGCTAATGGGAAAGGCTGGGTCAGATCAGAAACAGAAATACAGTAAACACAGATTTTTTTTTTAGATGACATGTGTTATCCATCCCCACCAATTCTTTTTCTTCTCCAATTGTCTCTTAGAACGCCACATCTGATTATGCTTTAGTCTACTTTAGTGTCATTTTTGAAGGTTTGACTTTTGACATCGCTATTGATATTTGGGGGCAAATAAAACATCAAAATACAAGTCACTTCTATGGGATGTACAGTTCGGTGTACAGGTAGTCCTTAATTTACAACAACTCACTTAGTGATAATTCAAAGTTACAACGGCACTGAAAAAAAGATGGCATGACCATTTTTCACATGACCTTTACAGCATCCCCATGATCACAAGATTAAAATTCAGATTCTTGGCAAGTGGCTCATATTTATGATGGTTGCAGTGTCTTGGGGGGGTCATGTGATCAGCTTTTGCAACCTGCTAACAAACAAAGTCTATGGGGAAGCCAGATTCATTTAACAACCATGTTGCTAACTTAACATGCAATGATTCACTTAACAACTATGGCAAGAAAAGTTGTAAAATAGAACAAACTAAGTTAACAAATGTTTCACTTAGCAACATAAATTTGGGGCTCCATTTGAGTTGTAACTTGAGGACTCCCTGTACAGCCAACTCATTTTACGCAATCTTTCCAGAACAGGTTTTTGGGCAATTTTCTTAAAAATTTTAAAAGACAAATTCTAGAGCCAAGGAAGTGGGATTGGCCTTATTCAGAAAACTGCATGCAAGTTTGAGGTTTCTCTTTAATAGCAAAACTGCCTGGTTTGCTTAGAGCAATAGTAACACTGGTTCTTTTTGAAATGCTTTCTGGAATGATTGCATGATGAGTGCTTGCATGCTCAGTCCAAGAAGTGCTAAGAAAACAGAAGCAGTATCTTCAGGGAATCCCAAATAAATGGAACCAGTTGGGTATTAAAAGAAAGAAAAAAAAAACAGGAAGTATTCATTTAAAAAAAAAAAAGCCAAGCCAAAATATTTGCAATGGGAAAGACAAATATCTATTGGACTTTGATCTTTGCTAGCATTCATCCTACCAAGAATTCACTGGGAATCAAACAGCTATATATATCTGTTATCAGCAGGCATAATTATTTTACATTTCTGATCAGCCCATGTTTTAAAAATGCTTCTCGCCTTGAAAATGTATTCTTCACCCTCAGCTAAATAGGGAGAGATGAAAACAAAAACACTGTCTCTGTTTTTCTATGTAGTTATCTGGTTTGCCCCTCCTAGACCTACAGGACAAAATGAACGCTTGGCTTGGCTTAAAACTATTTTTTAAAATCTGCAACATTTTTCTTTTTTTTTTAAACAAGAATATATTAAAGTGAAGTGTCAGCAAAATGCATATAAAAATTGTCCTCACTGACCGACAATTGGAACTGGCAATTCTATCACTAAGCAGTGTGGTTGTTATGTGAATATGATCTGGTTCTAATTGTCTTTGAAACTTCTCATTAGAGCCACCAACTTTAAATTTCATCATATAGAACAGGTTTCATATATTTTTGCTTGATACCATCCTTGGAATCCTGTTACCTTTGTCTCTTTCATTATTCTATTTATTAAAAACAAAGGAAAGCTCACATTTTCTAATCAATTACAGGTAGATTTGTACATCCATAACTGAACCCAAAATTTCCATTGCTAAACCAGACAGTTGTTAGATGAGTTTTGCCCCATTTTTTGACCTTCCTTGCCCACAGTTGTTAAGTGGATCATTGCATTTGTTGAGTTAGTTACATGGTTGTTAAGTGAACTTGGATTCCCCATTGACTTTGCTTATCAGAAGGTCTCAAAAGATGACCACATGATGCAGGGACACTGCAACATTATGAGTCAGTTGCCAAGTGTCTGAATTTTGATCAAGTGGCCGTGGAGATGCTGCGACAGAGAAAGTGTGAAAATGCTCATAAGTCACTTTTTTCAGTGCTGTTGTAACTTTGAATGGCTACTAAACAAACTTGTAAGTTGAGGACTACCTGTACTTGAATTTTCCAGTTTTCGCCTGTTCCATTTCTAGCCTACTATGAGTTGGATTGTCCTGTATATGTAGAGTATGACTGTCTGTTTTGGTTTTCAGAAAGCTGTCCTTTCTTTGCTGAATAGCTGGAGACCAATCTGTCAAGGAGAGTTACTTATAGGCTCTGCCTTGTTTACTCATCTGCACTTAATTTAACTGTTGATTCAACTCAGATTGTAATGCTTTGGGTCAACGGTGTTTAGAACTTCATTTTTGTTATGCCAGTGAACAACATGATATGATTGATTTTGTTTGTAGACTAGGCAGTTTCTGGAATTAGAACAAAGGGAGAAGATTTTTTTTCCACATTTCGACTCTAAACCCTCAAAACATCCATTGTCCTGTGGGTTTAACTTACTCCAATTTCGGGGAAACAAGGAGAAATTATGAAATCATGTCCGGAAATAGAATACAAGACTAGGAGCATTACTCTATGGGCTATTCCCTTAAATGTGAGCCAGCTGTGAGCTGCAGCCACCCAAAAACCCAAATGCAGTCCTAGGCTGCATTAACAGAGGGATAGAATCAAGATCTTGTGAAGCATTACTACCATGTTTAAAATGCTTTGGTAAAACCACACTTGGAATATTGCATACAGTTTTTTGGTGGCCACAATATAAAAAAGATGTTGAGACTGGCATGCGCAAAGTGCATACTTTTCAGCACTCAGTAAGCAAAAGGTTCACCACCACTGATACAGGGTCTCCTGTTTGAGCTGGGGGTGGACTAGAGGACCTCCAAGGTCCCTTCCAACTCTGTTATTCTGTTATATTCTGTTATGCAATCACTTGCAGTTATTTGTCCTTTTATTGCATATCTTTTGATATGTGTTTGGGGTAAAATAAAAGCTCCTGCAATAGTGGAAATTGCAATGTTTTTGACTGCAACTCCAGGCATGTTTACTTGTCTAGACCCTTTCATTGAGTCTCCTCCTTTTATACCTTATAAAGTTTAAAAAATTATTGCTGCTGGTTCTGGTTCCAGTCCCAGTCAACTCCAGTCTTCCCCCCATTGTGGGCTCAGTAAGGAGCCTAAAGCCGCTTTGGAGGAGCAACAAAGCTATGAGGGGCGCCTGGAACGGTCAGGGGGAAATTGCAATTTCCCCGGAGGATCCCTGGGCTGAAAGTCCCCTCAGCCACAGCAGGATGAAGAGGCGGTTAGAAATGGCCGCCATGAAGATGGAGACAACAACCGAGCCACCCACCATCTAAGACAGGTGCAGGAGAAGTGAAGGCAGTGAGCAGCCATGGAACTGGGTAAGAGCTAAAACAGAATTTCTAAATTCCCCCCCCCCAAAAAAAAGACTATCTTTAAAGAAAAAATTCCCAAAACTATTTACATGAGATCTAGCGGCAAAAGGAACCAGGCTGGGGGTCGGGGAAGGGAAGCTGAAAATTGAAAATTGAAAATTTAAGCAGAAGCTGAGTGGAAAAGGAAATCAAGGTAGAGAGCATCAAGAGATTTATAAACAAAAGATAGAAAACTGGTTTTTTAACCTGAAAGACTTCTTGTTGGTGAATGGGCATTGTTAGGATGCTGGAACGACAGATTTAAAAGAATTTATTTTGTAATAAACAAAGACAGGACTGTTCAAGCTAGACTGTGACTGTCAATTTGAACCTGCAGTGCCATCTGCCGATCGGAGGAGCCTATTGCATCTAAATAAAAGTGGAAGAAAAATTGAAATTTAACAGAGGTGGAATTGAATAAAATCATGGTTGTAAAAGTAGAGGGAGGGATCCAAAAAAGAGTACAAAAAATATAAGAGGCACAATATAAAAAGGGAAAAAGAGGGAAGAAATTAAACAAACAGTATTTGAAAAAAAGCTACGGAGGGAGGGAAAGAGATAAGAAAAGGAGTAGATATTCTGAAATTAAAACACAGGGAAAGGAGAAGGGAGAGAGGAAGGTTTAAAGTAAGTAAGTTAGATAAAAATAGAGCCAGAAATTTAAAGAGGAAATATGTAAAAGGGAGACAAGCTAAGAAAAGAGCAATTAGAACCCTAAGGAAAAGGTGGGATGATGGCTAGCAAGAGACTTTTCTAATGATAGAAATTGGCAGAGGTGCAGATAAAAGATTAGAAATAATAAGGAGAGAAGGTTAGGGGAACAATACAGCTAAATACATAATTCCTAATTGTTTTTAAAGTATAGTATCTATGAAATATGAAATTAGAGAAATATTTTAGATGGAAAAGTAGGAGATAGTGAGATCAATACATATAACTGTAATAAATACTTAGAGAAGTAAAGAAGGGTTGTATAAGAAATGTAAGAGGATATATAATGATTCTGAATATGTACTTGTATTAACATATATGATAAATGAGATACAATGATAAAAGGAATGAACTATGGCTACTGTGTTATAGAATCAATATGAATATATATAATGTTAATACACATGACTGTAATATAAGTCAAGGCATGGAAAAACGGCCAACATAAGAAATGTAGTGGTGAGTAATAATATCAAGTTTGTATTGGCAGATTTTGCAAGCACAAAAAGAGGAATGGTATAAAAACAATATAGCAATAATTAGGAAAAGATGTATCATCATCATCATATTTTAAAAGATTAGAGATGAATAGAGAATTTGATAATACCATAGGATTTGGTACAATGTTGAAATGTGGATTTTTCTTTATTTAAAAGGGATGAGTATACTTAAGGTGAGCATTGTTAATAGAAATAAGAATAATAATGGAATTGAGGGAGGATCAATATGAATTTGTTTGTACCAAAATGATTAATAGTATGTGATATAATTAATGTACCAAAAGATGCCCAGATACCACGCTGTACACACAATGATAAGTTGGATTTAAAAAATAAAAAATTGTTAAAAAAAAGTAAAAAAAGTTTGGTACTTTTTTTCATAAACAAAGCCATCTCGCATAAGATGTGCAAGTTTGAAAAGGTACAGTTATTCCCTACTTTGATTCAGATAACAGGCCATGCCTCTTTTTTACACCTCTGCAAATAAACAGATAATCCTGTAACTGTTATCAGTCTCTCACATCTTGTGTAAGAGTTTTGCTTTACTGCTTCATGACCAGTTCAGGGTTTTCCAGCACAAACTGTTTATTTCAGGTTCTCCCGCAGGGATTTAGGTCTGATTACCACTTGACAATTCCAACATCCTAAATTTGTTCATTGCGCATTCTCCTTAGACTGGTCTACATGTCTGGGGTCTTGCTACATGACGTGCACTTCAGCTGATGGGTGGCAATAGCACTTAGACTTATATACTGCTTCATGGTGCTTTACAGCCCACTCTGAGCAGTTTACAGAGTCAGCATATTGCCCCCAACAATTTGGGTCCTCATTTTACTCATCTCAGAAGGATGGAAAGCTTTGTCAACCTTGAGCCAGTGAGATTCAAACTTCCAAATTGCTGGCAGGCGGCAGTCAGCAGTATTAGCCTGCAATACTGCATTCTAACCATCGCACCATCACAGTGGTTGTGGTGGTGCAGTGGCTTGATACCTTCCTGCAGAATTTCCTAATAGAAAATAGATTTCATATTTCTATTGTTGGACATCATCCAGGCCCTAAATCAGCAGTGTATGCACCCAAATTATGAGACTACTTGAAAGCTGGCATGAAATTCTGGCTATCTGCTTTCCATGAAACACAATGCTACCTACAGTATCTAGCCCATAAAGATCCACTTTTGCTTCATTAATCTAATATGTTGCTCTCAAAGTCATCCAGGAGCTTTGGAGCAAACTTGAGATGAACAATAATATTTTAATGAACAATGGTTTCTGTAAGATAACCAGGCTTTAGGGAGGAGGTCATACGTGTCATATGTCAGGAGTCCCTTCACGCCCACTAAAGTTCTATGTCTAGCCCACCTTGAATTCCTTTCTATTTTTAACTCCCATGTACTTCCCTTAGTGGTCAGTCACTTGGCCAGATTTTTGTAGAAAACTTAAGCTTGCAATAAATCTTTATATTCATTTGAACTGCCTGAATCTCCTGATTTCCTGGCCCCTTGACATTAATCTAAGGAATTCAAGGTAGGCTGGACCTAGATCTCTTGTGGGGAGGAAGGGACTCTTGACTTATGATGCATTTGACCTCCCTCGGGTTCACTCTGGTCATCTACATCTTCTGCCTTTTCAAGTTTCCTTGAATCCCAATTTTTACCCAGCATTTTTGGGTGGTTGAGTCTTGAACCATAGACTTAAGCTAAAGTAATGCAGAACACTGTTATGCTGGGGCTTCTTATATTTTCTAGATTATTTTAATTCCATGCAGTTGGAGTAAATTTGACAGAATAACAACTTTTGGTAAAGTCCTTTACTATCTTCGCCATCTTTGAATTTGTGGAGCCTCACAACTGTAGAATTGTTTTATACCTTTTTCTGGATTTAGGGCATTAAAAAACAAACTCACATTTTGTGGAATTTATACAGATTTATAAATTTCTTGAGTTTGGTGAATTATTACTTTTTTATACCGGTATACTGCAAATTGATTTTTTTATGTAATAAGTGAAACAATCAGCAAACTTTGGTGCTCTTTGTCTAGTCAGGTTTTCTATCAGTTGGGCCTACAGAAAGCTCTGGTTACATTCAGGGGTAAAAATCTGCAAATATTCAGGAAGGAGGACAAATGTTTTTTCATCAAACTTTTTGTTATTCTGCAGTTTATTTAAAAAAAAAAAAGCCACATAGGAGCTAATAAATATACTGTGGTACAGTGACTGCAGTCCTGCAACATTTAATGGGTTTTACAATGTAGTAAAGATCTGAATGCAGAAGAAAATTATGGAGACAGACTTAAAAATATTTCAGTTATATCACTTATTTAGCATTTTAAAAATTTCAAACTGGTCCACATTCATCATCTTGGAGTAACGTATAACACAAATTTCTATATGCTGTATTTCAGGTAATATCTGAATTTACAGCTCAGTCCCTAGATGACAAGTGTGGATTAATGTAGCATCTGTAAGGAGTGGCCCTGAGTTTGCGGACATTTATCCCGGTGCTTATCTGCCACCTGTTCCCCACCTGATCGTTTCTTTTTTACATTAAAACGTTATTTAAAAATACTTTATTTTGAAGAATGCCTCGTAGGAAGCACCTTATAAAACTGATGGGTGGCTGAAGTTGTGCTTTGTGACTGCCTACCCAAAACAAGACCATGTTAAGTAAAGAAGAGATGGGTGGCTAACATCTGATATGCCAATGCTTTGTCAGTAGACATATTCCCCCTAAGGCCTGTTCTGTATATAGGCAAGGTCTATAGTAGCCATTTGTTTAACACTTGTAATACACTGTCAAATTTTCAAGCGTGCACACCAGGCAAAAAACTTGGGGATCTCTGAAATGTCTTCTAACAGAAAAAAAGCATACATACACAAGATGGGTGTTTGCAAGCGTGTGCAGATGTATGCTGTACCCATGTCTATAGCTATCTTATATTCTTGCACAACTGACAAGACCCAGCCTGTTGTGCTCTTTCCGCCATCATATAAATGGTACTATTGACTTCAGTCTGCAGTCTCTGATCACTCTGTTTCCCGTTATATAGGGAAGAAGATACTTTCCCTTCTTCTGTCTTAGGCTGTGTGAATGACATGTTAAACTCGTCTTCTACCGCTGTATTCCCTGCATAAAGAGTAGGGTAATTCAATAGACTTTTTTTGAATATTTTAATAGGGTAAGAATTAGAAGCACTTACTGGCACTATCCACACTCCATAGCAGTCTGTGGCAACAATTTTAGTCATGTTAATGAAGCTTGATTGTATCTGATATTCTTTTACACACAGGAAAATACAAAGTGAACGAAGATTAGAGGGTATAAATGAGCAGGGGGAAAGTGGCATGCAAATATTAATTTAATGGCTAACTGTGTAAAATGGTCTATCTTTCTCTGACTCTCTCACACACTCACAAAAACACACAATTTATAATGCTAAAATATGCATTATAAATTATCTGTTTTTAAAAAACTGACCCTTAAAAAACAAATCAGGTTCTCGTGGTATTTATCTTCTGGCATAAATGTTCACATGCATCAAAACTATTTATTTGGCATAATTACTACCTACCTCATTGGTTTCAGATTGCTTTCCGAGCTGTGGATCTGCTCTCCACACAATAATTGAAAGTTTATTTATTGACGCACACTAAGTACCAGTGCATTTAACAAAGGTTGTAAAAGGCAGCATTTCAGAAGTTATAATATGAATTTAAGGGAAAGGGCCTTTCTCCTAAACTAAAGTGTAACAATTTCCTCTACTAGTTTTACTAATTAACTGTATTTGAAAGTTACTGTTTAATTACAAAATCATTATCTATTTTAAGTGGTTTTATTCCAGCATTCGCAGCTGCACCAAGGCTGGCAGATCAAAGATTAAAAAGAAGGAATATTGTGGAATAAAGCTGTCATGGTTTGAAAAAAGTTGGCAAGCTGCGTAATTATTACAAAATAAGCGGTAATAGGAACTGTGCTATGCTCTCAAGCCATTCGTACTGAAACGGAGATCAATGCGGCTAAATTTATATTAGTAAATTAATATTTGACATCTGGCATGGGTAGTTTTATTAGTATATCTCTATTTGTGATAAAAGATAAAAAAAAATGATACTAAAGACATAAATCCAGGAAATATTCTCTCCAAGAATGAAGATATGCAAAAATTCAGTTTTGAATTTTTTTCACAGAAAACCCTAAATTCCTTTACAGATGATATCATTAGCATATGTAAATGGTTCTAGAAAAAGCTTTCTTGTACAAATCAGGATCCATTTTTATATTTTTGTTTGTTGTGCAAATTAAAATGATCAGAATTGCTTCAAATCAGGCTTTTTTTTCCCCTTCTAGGTTTTTTTCACCATTTCACTATCTATAATTCAAAAGAAAAAAAAAAAGATGTCATTTCAGAATATTTTATGGAATTTGCACAAATACCATATGCAGAGATATGCCAGAAACTTCATAAATGTGCCCTGTCCCCTGCTTTAAATTACCTCTAAACTTGTCAAGGCTAAAGAAGATATATTTTAGAATTATAACACACAAGGGCCTCTATTCGGCAAATGCAGATGGACAGCATCTAGCATGAAAATAATCCAAACTGTTCAAACTTTAATGAATGTCTAAAGAGCAAAGTAATCCAGGAACTAGTCCTCTTAATCAGAGAAAGAGTGCACAAGATACTTTTGGTTTTCTTGTGTTTTAAATGGTTTAGTAGAAATTATATAATTGTTGAGTTCCTTCTATAACCGCCCATGATATTTCTCAGTGCTTTTATTCCAACTTGTGCGATCAAAGGGATTAATTGCTTTTCACATTAGCCATTAAGCCAAATATATTAAGATTGGCCACTCCAGTAGCAAAAGAAAACAAAACAAAAAGACTCGTCTTTCCTGTAGAAAGAAGAAAATGGAGGAAGCATACAAAAGCCCAGAAAAGAGTTGAAAAATCTTGAACCTTTCATGCTGAAGGCGTACTGCTTTTTTTGCTTCTTCTCACGAACATTAGTTCAGTTTGAATCGAGGCAAAAAGAAACAATTGTCTGCCCATCTGTGTTAATTTTATGTCCTTGCCATTGTACTGTCAAAGAATTCAACATTACGTTCTGTTCATTTTAGGCAGTAAATAAGTGCTGTGCTAAATAGGGCTGGTCTACTGAATTAAAGGGCAAAGAGCTAAAGCTGTAAGTGAGACATGCATCCGATTATCCATTAGAAGCAGACTGATGGCAGCTTTGCCTGTGCATATTCCTTGCCAAAGCCACTGGCCTTGTCCCTTGCTCCCCACCATATGTACAAGTGCTCATTTCCAGTAATGCCCTTAAACAAAAATCAGTAATTGGAAATTTCACCATCTAGTCACTTATCCGTCGTATGCAAAACCAACAACTTTTGTAGGTAGCTGGTGTTTTCTTCTTCCTTTTTGAGATGTAAAAATTACCTTTTCTTCTTCTTCTTCTTCTTCTTCTTTTTTTTTTTTTTTTTTTGCAAAAGTTACCTTCGTACTTTATTTACTTGGATATTTTTTTTCTTCATTTTTAAAATAGAAAAGAAGCAGAGAAATAAAAGCAATCACTCAGCAAGGACATATTGGTCCAAAGACACTTGATGCAATAGGGACCTTCACTCCCACAAATAACCACATTACTGTATATCTTCTTTCCATGAAGTCTATCAAGACACTGGATATAGAGAGGTAAAAGGCAGCAGCGCAAACCATTAGATTTAAGTAATATAAAAGACAGGGAAAAAAATCAAATACATGTACAACTGGAATTAGTTAATTCTCATTCATTTTAATTCGCATTAAACCCACATGAAATATGGGAATGGAGTTTTTTTTTTTTAATATGTTTGCCCTGCTACCATAAATTAAAAGGAAAAAGAATTGTGATAAGAAAAAGTACAAAAGCATAAAAAAACTAAGATCCATATGAAGCTGGAACAACCAACTCTGAATCCCGAGCCTTTCAAAAATATCTTAAGTCAACCTCGGCCTCAAACTTAAATTCATATTTACCTAAAACAGAATAGTACATTGATTATTGCAACAGCATAGCCTTTGTTCTATCAGGCAGTTCTATTCTCCCAATTTTTCAAGTGCTAGGAGCCATCCAGGATGAAACATTTAGAACATGGACTATAATAATTAGTTTGAAGTGATTGAATACAGACACCTGATACCACATCAGAGGCGAAACATCCATCAACTCGGATGAGATCCCGGTGCTCAAAGATGTCAAGTGCTCTCAAGTGTTTGGCTTCATTGAGCTGAAGATGCTCAATATCTTTAAGAATCAGATCCTTAATAGAGACCATTTTTATCTGCAGTTCTGCAATTTTAAAAAGACAGACGTACACAAGCCATTTCTGCACAAATATATTCATGTATGAATAGACATATATTTTATAGCTATATAGATGTATATGAGAAACTGAAAATACATATTCCCATAATTTGTAAGCTTTGTTTTAAGAATAAGGATGGATTCGATTTTATTATTTCAAAAGACTAAAGTTAACACTCATATACTGCCTGTTAGAATAGATAACAAAGAGCTTTTGAGCATTACTGGGAACCATAAACGCCTCTTTTGGCACCTGCCAAACTACCTTCTACTCCTGATTTTTAAAGTAGACTTTTTAAAATAATTCTAGCGCTCTTAAGTGTTTGGCTTCCTTGAGCTGAAGATGCTCAAGGACCAAAACAGCATTATTTTTATGTACATGAATGCATCTTAATACAATTCTATGGTAAGAAGTATTTTGATTAGATGCAGAATAGTACTTTATTCTAAATAGAACTATTCCTACAAGCTCAGGAAAAGGTAGCTAGAAAGATAGAAAGCATCCCCGAGCAAAAAGGATGGGCCTAAGAGAAGTAGGAGAGAGAAATGCTTTCTAATAAAATGGAGCTTCATGGATGACCATGAGTATTACAATGGCTTGTAAGTATATGAAAAAATGGTATCCTTAAGTAATGGCCATTGGCCTACAAGAAACAAGAAGTCAGCTATGTTTTTAGGTTGGTCTTTGGCCAGCATCTATATGTAGTCAATAATAACAGCTCAAAATGATATGTCAGCATACAGGAGGAATAATGTAAAATATGTTATGTTTAAATGGTTAATAACAACAAGACCAATAATGATACTGATGTTGATGCAACTATTCTGCTAATGCAACTGTTTTACTCACAGAAGAAATGAGAGGAGGATGCAAAAGTAGACAAAGTATTTGTTTAAAAGCCTAAACTGCTGCTCAAGCTCCTGGATCGGCCTTGACAGATTTGTTGTTCCATTTTCTTACGCGTCCTTAATTGCAGAAAGAATATTTGCTTCAGGAATGTTGAGGAAATATTAAAAGCTTACATTAGCCATTACTAAATAGGGTAACTTATTAGAGGAACATATCTAAACCTACAGATTCCCAATTACCTAACTTTAATATGTTTATACTATGCTAGGGTGACCATATTTTGATTTCCAAAAAAGAGGACAATCGAAAAAAAAATTCGAAAAAAAAATAAAAAAAATAA
>JAEANM010012362.1:0-14848 GCA_017656035.1 Myanophis thanlyinensis | reverse complement strand
AAAGTCAATGGGGAAGCCAGATTCACTTAACAAAGTCAATGGGGAAGCCAGATTCACTTAACAAAGTCAATGGGGAAACCAGATTCACTTAACAACCATGTTACTGACTTAACAAAATGCCAGGATTCACTTAACAAGGGTGGCAAGAAAAGACATAAAACAGGGCAAGCCCACTTATCAGATGGTTTCACTTAGCCGTATAAATTTTGGGCTAGATTGTGGTCGTAACTTGAGGACCACCTGTATCCTAATAATGTCAATGACAGAACAGCTTTCTCAAAGCAACAGTAATAGCTTTTAATTAATCAGCAAATAAAAAATAAACCAGCAATCTCCTCCAATGGTCTTCCTTAAGCAAAAATCTAATTTTTGAGTCCTACCACTCCCCCATCTCCCCCCATATTCAGGCATCCTCTGATCTGGGGCACTAACAGGCTTTAACCTTTCAGGATAAGTAACTTCTGAGCCTCGGTGTGTTTTTGTTTTAGCTCTCAAAACGAAAAAAAAGCCTGTGTCCCTTTCATGGATGTGTGCCTGGTGCCAAAAAGGCATTGCTTTCAGGCCGTCTCATCACTTGGGAACCTCAAGAATTGTATTTGGAGAAATGCTGCCAGAAAATAATAACCCCTCCCTGCCAGAAGAGCTCCAAGTTGGAGAACAGGAGAAAAACAACTGCCAAATTATCCCGCCTGGATGTAATTTAAACCTTCTGTGATCCTTGTTTACCAGCAAACTGGGGCAGGGAAGGATTTACGAAGCTCATTGTACTGTGGCAAGATTAGCCTGCCGGTTAAAAGTTCGGCCATCCCAGCACAGAGCAATTTCTCTCCCGGTTTGTTTGTTTTTTAAAGATATAGCAGCTGAATCTTGCGATCTTCAAGGAAAGGGGAAAAACCAAAAACTCTTAACTAACTTCCTGAAGTTTGTTCTAAAAATAAAGAGATTTGCCAGGGGAAAGCTCAAATTAGAACCACCCAAAAAGTCACTTCTGAATTACAAACCTGGTATTTCATTATTTATTGGATTCATTTTTATTAATAATATTAATAGCAGTAACAGAAATAACAGAATGACAGAGTTGGAAGGAACCAGAGAGGTCTTCTAGTCCAACCCCTTACTATACTATTTCAGACAAACGGTTGTGCAATCTCTTCTTTAAAAAGTCCAGTGTTGGAACATCCAAAACTTCTGGAAGCAAGTTGTTCTACTGATTAATTGTTCTAACAACCAGGAAATTTCTTCTTAGTTGTAGGTTGCTTCTCTCCTTATTTAGTTTCCATCTGTTGCTTCTTCTCCTGCCTTCAGGTGTTTTGGACAATAGATTGTCTGCCTCTTCTTTATGGCAGCCCCTGAGATATTGGACCACTGCTAGTCCTACTTTCTATTCTGCTTAGAGAGGGCTGGAAAGCCCTATAAAGCGGTATATAAGTGCTATTGCTATTGCTATTCAATAGGCGCCTTGGTGCAACCCGAAAACAGCCGGAGCATCGTTGAACACCATTGGCATTGAAAATCAACATTAGTCAATTGCAAAAGGCAGCTCTACTTGGAACAGCATATGTTTTGCGACCCTACCTTTAACACAATTGAAAACATCTGCCTGTCCCAGGGCGTTGGGAAGGACTCAGTAGGGGGATAAAAATGTCACATCCAATCTAAACATCTGGCTGACTGTGGGCCAACCATAATATGACCAGCAATAAGGTGGATGAATTACAGGTTACAGGTGCAGTGGGTAAACTGTTTGAAGATCTGAAAGTCCAAGCTGGGGAGATATAATTCTGGAGAAAATCTGTGAGGCTACTAAGACTTGATTCATACACATACAATGGCACTTAAGCCTCAATTAAACTCAATGGGATATTTCAGAATGGACATATCAGGAGTTGTCCTTTTATTAGCTACAGCTGTGTTCATTTCAGGGAGAAGGCATTTATTATATTCATGGTTTGGTGAATCAAGAGCATGGATGTCTGACCCATTTCCAGTCAGGGCTGCTGCGAGATAAGAGTGATTGTTATTAATCTCTAAATATAGCACACTAACTCGTTTCTTGCTACTGAGGGTGAATAATATGCATTGCAGAAGACCTCTTTGAAGTATTAAAGCAGCTGTATCCTTTTGCAGAGATTATGCTGCTGCTGCATCCACAGAAGTCCTCGGCTTACGAATGAAGATGGTGCGTCTTCTTGGAAGACCCAGATGCTTTGAAAGGCAGTGTTCATACACACTTTGCACAGCCTTTTTGTCGATGGGCCCAACATTACACTAATGGCAGCACCTTACATGGTTGTGGTTCTTTTGGAAAGCTAACTGGGATTGGAGATAGAATTCTTTATTGGCCAAGTGTGATTGGACACACAAGGAATTTGTCTTCGGTGCATAGGCTCTCCGTGTACAACAAAGGAAACGATACATTTGTAAGGAATCATAAGATACAACACTTAATGATAGTCATGGGGTACAAATAAGCAGTCAAATCATACTAGAAGACAATAATCAATATAAATCGTAAGGATACAAGCAACAAGTTATAGTCATAGAGGGTGGGTGGGTGATGGAACAATGAGAATAATAGTAATGCAGACTTAATCAAGAGTTAGACAGTGTTGAGGGAATTATTTAACAGAATGATGGCATTCTGGAAAAAGCTGTTCTTGTGTCCAGTTGTTCCTGTGTGCAGTGCCCTATAGAGATGGTTGGGAGACCTTCAGGAATTCCATGGGTTTAACTTAGGCAAATAAAAATATTAAAGTGCTGGAAAAAGGCAGTAGCGCAAAACCACGCCCAAATTTTTGCCAATTCCTGCTACACGGCTGTATCTGTGCAGTCATCCCAAAGGAGTCTTTACTTTATGCAGACAGACATTATGGTAATTACCAATGTTGGAAGGGCAACCATTAATATTATGAATGATGCTAGTAACCTAGCACTTTTCCCACAGGTGCAGGATCTGCGCCTTCTGACATGATTAAAGACAACATCCAGGTCCAACTAGATATTTCTCATGTCTGTCTTTATTCTATCTTGTCATCTTTGCTTCAGAGCAGTGGTGGCGAACCTTTTACTTACTGAGTGCCGAAAAGTATGTGCTTTGTGGGTGCCATCTGCACTTGCGTTGCAGCTCCTCCATGTGCGCTGCACGTGCAGTTGCACCACCTGTGCATGCATGCAGCTTTTGCACATGCAATGCATGCGTGCTGCACGCAGGCACTCACGCACACACGAGCAATCGCATGTGCATGTGCAGGAGAGCTCCGAAGACCAACTGGATTTCCTGCTGCAATCACGCGCATGCACAGCGGAGGCCCAAAGACCAGCTGGGTCTCTACGATTGCGTATGCATGCATGTGTAATCGCACGTGCATGCTCAGCTGGAGATAAGTTGGCCGGCAGCTTGTGTGCCTGGCAAGATGGCTCTGCGTGCCACCTGTGGCACCTGTGCCACAGGTTCACCATCATGGGCTTCAGAGCCTTTCATGCTACAACACCTTTCACTCTATATTATATAAGACCCATCTATACAGGAATTCAGCTTCAGAAATCCAGCAGCCTGGATGGCAAATGCAAATGAGAATCACAGACACCAGGCCTGATTAAGATGTATTTACTTATTTGTATTCTATTTATTTACTTATTATTTGTAATTTATTTGTATCGCCCTCTCCTTTTCTAAATTACTTTTACAAATAACTCAAGGCAGCAAACATATCCAACGCTCCTTTCTCTTCTTATTTGCTACACCAGAACAACCTTGTGAGATGAGTTAAACTGAGAGGCAGTGGCCTGTCTCTCAGTGGCCTGACAAGCTAGCTTTCATGGCTATTTCTCACAAACTCACTATGAATAAAAGGATAGCAGGACACATCAAGGATTGATGCAACCTTCTGATACATTGCATTTTGCTCTGTGTTTTCAGGCCCAGTTTCAAGTGCCATTATTATTTTTTTTAAGGTTGCTAAGTCAAAGCATCACAAACCGAGTCATTTCACTTGTTAACATTTGCAGAGTTGTGCGGTGAGCCATTCTTTTGTTTGTTCATGCCAGTCTATGAATGGAGTAAAAAAACCCGAAAACTTGAAAGAACGAAATATAAAGACGGGGAGAAAATACACAAGGCTTGACTTCCCCAAGGGGGAAAGTTACAAGAGACAATCTCTCCGTCAAATTCAGCTCAGGCTTTGTCACAACATGAAGCAGGATTTCATTCAGAGGGCCAGTCTTCTTCAGTTTTTGAAGCTAAAACGTGGCCTTCTAATAGCACGTCGGTGTTATTTCCACATTTTGTGGGTGCTGTAGTGTTTCTCTCTGCATTTGTTGTACAAGGCAGCCTCTTGTAAATGAAAACTTTCTGGTGTGAAAGCACCAAAAGGCAGGACAATAAAACAATGGATGGACACTAATCAAGGAGAGAAACGACCTGGAATTGAGGAGAAACTTCTTAACAGTGAGGACAATTAACAGAAGTTGTGGGTGCCTCAACATGGGAGGTTTTTAAGAAGAGATTGGACAGCCCCTTGTCTGAAATGGTATAGGCCACGCCCACAGGCCATGCCCACCCCAGCTCTGCAAAGGGACAAAATGCCGCGAAACACCACATGACAGCAATGTGATGCTGTGAGTTTGACACCCATGGTATAGGGCCGTGATGGGCAAACCTATGGCACAGGTGCCACAGGTGGCACGCAGAGCCATCTTGCTGGGCAGACAAGCTGTCGGCCAATTTACCTGCAGCTGAGCGTGCACATGCGATTGCACATGCATGCATGCGCAATTGCAGAGACCCAGGTGATTTTCGGGCCTCTGGCTGTGCATACTAACATGCAATTGCATGTGCATGCTCAGCTGGAGGTTAAGTTGGCCAACAGCTTGTGTGCCCAGCAAGATGGCTCCACGTGCCATAGGTTCGCGATCATGGTTGTAGGTCATCTAGTCCAACCCCACCCCTCACCCGCTACCCAAGCAGGAAATCCTACACCATTCCTGACAAATGGCAGTCCAATCTCTTCTTGAAAGCTTCTTCTTTTTCCAAGTGGTGCATTTCTACACGTTACCAAGTGATGCGTTCAAATCCTGCAGTGCCACGCCTCTAGCCAACGGGAGCGCTTTTAAAGTCATTACAACCCATTTCGCAGCATTCCCCACCCCCATCCCTGCACCTGCACGCACTTCTCGTCAACCAGGTGAGAAGGAAGTTGGCAGGCAGGAAATCCATTTTTGTTTGTTTGTTTTGGAGGGTGTTTTTGCAATACGCTGCTGTCGTCCACGCGATCCGCTGTTGTGACACGGAACTTCTGAGCTTATAAAAATAACAGGCCAAGGTGAGCTGGCAAGGTGATCTCCCCTTGTTTTGTGGCATGTGTTTGGAGTATAAACTTGGGATAAAAACCAATGGCCTCTTTTTGTGTTTTCCTGTTTCTCCTGCAAACAACACTGGGCAGTTCTATGTGGAATGTACCATTTCCGTTCATGTACCCTGAGAGCGTACGCACCAAAGACAAATTCCTTGTGTGTCTAATCACACTTGGCCAATAAAGAATGATATTCTATTCTATAAAGGAATTTCATCTTGTTAAAAATTGGGAACACAGCATTTAGCTGCATGCGTGCATTTAAAAAAAACTTCAGGCACTTAGACCCTTCAAGGTCAAACCACCTATTTAATTCTATGCGCAGGTTGCTGCATAATTGCTGTCGTTGCATCCTTCAAGAAAGCCAGAGAGATCAGCTATTAGGATTGGGCCAAGTTTCAGGGTGATATTTTGGCTTTGAGCACAACACTGATTTTGAAGATGTTTCTGGAAGACACACAGTTCCCTCCCCACATTGTAAAGAACAAACTAAAGCTGCTGTGTTGTTCCGCATCAGACTGCTTGCGTTTTGGCACATCTGTTCTCTGAAGGAAGCATAGCAACGCAAGTGTTTCAGTGACATGAAGAGGGTCATTGCTATATGTCCAGGTGTTGCAAACTACCTTGTTCATTTTGCTGCCTTGCACAAACCCACGTACCACAAGATCCAGTTCCCAGGTCCAATTCAAGGTGCTGGTTATCGCTTTTAAAGCCCTTTATGGGACAAATCCAGGCCACCTAAGGAATTGTCTCACACCCCAATGGGGTTGGTCTGCCCCAGTCTTTCTGGCAGAAGAGGTGTGCTGTGGACCCTGTCAAGGAATTTCAGCTGGTGGGATCTAGAAGAGTTTTTTATTGTGGCTCCTGCCCTCAGGAAAATTGTGCCCTTCGAGATGAGACCCATGCTAATGATAAAGGGGAATTTAAATCTAAACAAGAACTGACTAATCAAGGGATTGATTTAGCATGGTGGGCACAAGATACGAGAAAGATGCAAGAAAGTACAGTTTCTACAATGTATGGTTTCTAGATCTACAAAACTAGATCAGTTATTACTAGGGACGGATGAAAAATTAATTTTAAAAATGTATAGTTACTTACTGAGTAATAAAATGGAAGAAGAGCAAGTAAAAGAAACAATGATAAGATGGGCTAAAAACATTGGTTATTCCATAGAATTAGATAAATGGCAGAAATTGTGGGATGGAAACTGTAAACGAATGATGTCAACGGCCTATAAGGAAAACTTACACAAAATGTTTTACAGGTGGCATTTACCACCAGCGATGTTAGCAGTGATGTTTGAAAACACATCAGCTAATTGTTGGAAGTGTAATCAGACACCAGGTTGATATTATCATACGTGGTGGACATGCCCAAAGGCAAGAAAAGTATTGGACTAAAATATGTACTTGGTTAGAAAAAATGATAAAGCAATACATAGATTTGAAACCAGAATTATTTCTGCTGGGTATATTACCAGAACAGTATAATTAAGGGAATACCATACACACTTAATTCTGCATGTAGTAACAGCAGCAACAATAGTGTTTTGAAAAATGATGAGGTCCCAACAAATAAAAGTGTGATAAAAAAAATATTGGAATGTGCTGAGATGGATAAATTGACGCTTAAGATAGAAAAGGAAGAAACAGAATGTTTTTTTAACATGGGACTTATTTTACCAATGGCTAACTAACAGAAACAGGTTAGATACAAACTAGAAAGAATTTTAAAAGATAATAAAACATTTGTATTGAAAAATTTGCAAGATGGACAAACTATTCTTCTTCTGTGATTAATATTGATATGTTCATTAAGACTACTAGCACGATTATGGTTACTATATTTCTAAAATTGAGCCTAGACAGGCTGTTCAGAAAGACATGGAATTTTTGACGTTTTTAAAGAAAAAAAATGTACCAATAAAACATGTATTTAAAAAAAAAAAGAGATCCACGCTCTTGATCTTCCAAGACCTCAAATCCTGATTCTGCCTGCGGCTCCAATGGGGACATTTAACTTGTTAGATGACCAGATCATCCCACCCCACCATGTTGTTCTCTGGTTTCTAACTTATTTATGTTAGTATTTAATGTTTAATGCAACTACCTCTGTTTTTATATTGTAAGCCACATGACAGTGAGAGGTGGGTGGCATGTAAATTGAATTAGGGATAATACATAATACAACAGAGGAAAAAATTATCCCGAGTACACATTGCACAGGATGTATTCCTAACAAGCAGCTGTTCAGGTTAAGGCGCAGTTGGGTGGCATTTGCAGACTGGCCTTGCAATGCATCAAATTCCTTTTGGTACCGGACTTTGATGCAAGTCCCTCCGTGGGGACTCGCTTCAAATAACCTCCATGCAAGTAGAAATGGTTTTGTTCCATTTGTGACCCTAGCAGTATTGAGAATTGGATATACTGCATATAACGAGTAGCAGAGTCAGGAAGTAGGGTATTCTTGTTACTGGGTGTTCCAGAGTCCAGATTACAAGTGTTTCCAACCAGACAATTTTATCTTTTAATCTAGACTGTGACTGTTTTGAGCAACAAGGGATTTCCCCTTCGAAGAGGTGACTGCTCTTATACAAATTACCCAACCAGGCAAGCAAATCTGTTAAGTTAGCTCTGATTATTTTTCATCCCCAAGAACAGTGGGGAGTTTTTTGCTTCTATGGTTATTTACAGAGATACATTAAGATCACATCTTAAAAGAGTTTTTGCATTATTCATTGTATTTATTAAACTAATTCATATGGCTGCCCAACTCACAGTGACTCTGGGTGTACAATATTCTACATATATTTCTGTCCTTAGTGGAATTTTTGAATAATATTGCTTTTTAATCTTTTCCCAATTTAATAACAATGCTTCTCAAATGCAGAATGCCCCCGGACCTAATCCTTACTTGGTAAGCTTAAGCACCCAGATTTGAACCTATTTAGGGGTCAACAGGACTGTCCTTATGCTTCTTGTTTTTGATTTGCTAGGCAGTTTTAAGAAGAAAAGGTGCGAGAGTGGGGAATCCATGAGCTCAATTCCCAAACTGGGCAGGTAATAGCAACAGCACTTAAGACTTATATACCACTTCACAGTGCTTTACAGCCCTCTCCAAGCGGTTTACTGAGTCAGCATGTTGCCCCCAACACTCTGGGACCTCATTTTACTGACCTCGGAAGGATGGCAGGCTGAATCAACCTGGAGCCTGTGCCAATCGACTTGCCAGCAGCCGGCAGTCAGCAGAAAGTAGCCTGCAGTACTGCATTCTAACCACTGTGCCACTATGGCTGATGATGTGTGACTACATCCCAACAGTGACAGTACAAGGACGTTAGCACTTTGCAAATGCATCCATTGTGATTCAAACAAGGAAGGCAAAAGAACATGGCATGTTTTTGCTTTATAATAAACCCATTTGCTTTAAATCTCACTGGACACAATGGGCTTTCTTACAGATCACTGAAAGTCGGACTAGGATGTCAAGCACTAGGACTTTATTTCAACCAAGATCTTTATTTCATCCAAGATCTTGTCTTGAGCAGACAAGATCAAAGAAAGCAAAGGATGTCTCCAAACGGGACATCGGGTGTCAATCATGTTCTTCTCATCTCTGCAGCAGCAATAACAAAGTAGCTAAAACTCGCTTCCTGGACTGCAAGGCGGGGACTGGGTTTTAATTAAAATCTCATGGTGAGCTTTAATTTCATGGATCCTCTTATCTGCCTTCAGGACAGGAAAAAAAAGCACATTTTTGAAGACTTGGATGGTTAAATAGCCACAGATCTCAGAGCCATTTGTCACCTTAGACCTTTTCCCTCATATGGTTCTGCAGCTGGAATGAACATGGTTAAGATCTCCATATTCTGCCAGCATTATTTTATTTTATATTTTATATCAGGCCTTCTGAAGACTTTTACCCCCAGGGCCCTATTGAGAAGGTTAGAAAACCATCATTACAGACTCCAACTGTAGGTGGAATACAGAACTGTTGCAATTTAAAAAAAAAAGTGGAAAGAAAACACAGCAACTGGACAATTAAGTGAAAATAATTAGCCTCTTGAAAGGACTG
The DNA here is from genome assembly GCA_017656035.1 of Myanophis thanlyinensis. Lineage (NCBI taxonomy): Eukaryota > Metazoa > Chordata > Lepidosauria > Squamata > Homalopsidae > Myanophis > Myanophis thanlyinensis. The sequence continues at coordinate 5,420 of JAEANM010012362.1, read as the reverse complement.
CCCTAACTGATTGGCTGCAAGAACTGGGATGACCTTGAGGGGGCAGTGCAGAGCCACATGGTAATCCCAATTCTCTTCTGCCCTCTGGAGGTCATCCAAATGTTTGCAACCCCCAATAGAGAAGTCCTTCAAACAGCAGCTTTGTAATGGCCTTACACTCTGCACAGGAGGAGCTCAATTTTCGACTGCTGTTGAGCCCAGAATTACAGTCATAAGTCATTGCAATTACAGGTTGAGGCATCATACAACCCGATTCAATTTTGGGGAGCAAATGAGGAGGTTGTTAAGCAAATCCATTTTACCCAAAGGGCTCTTTTGTCAGAAACTGGAAGTAAATGCTGGAAACGAGCAAAATATGTTGACAGTCACATGACCGTGGGATGCTGCAAATGGTTACTTAATTCCCTTAGGGGGCCTTGGCCAGCAACACACTAAGTGCCCATATTAGTTATCAAGTTGGGTGCTTTATCCTTTGTATGGTGCTAATCTCCATTTCAAATGCAACATATTTTGAATGAGTCATTGCACACATTAGAAACACACTGAGTTTTTCGAATTTTCCTATTCACTTGAAGAATGTGTTAAGTTCTAGATAGTCCTCAACTTTTGACCGATTCAGTTTATGGCTTATTTCCCCAGAACTACTTAAGACCGAGTTTTGAAGTTTTGATGGCTAGCCACCCCTCACCCCACATGTAAATGAATTTGGTTCACGGCAACTGGCCCACATTTATGTCCACTCACGGCAATCCCTGGTCATATGATTGTGACCGAGTACAATTTTTTGCCAGCAATTGGCATTTACTTCTGGTTTCTAGCAAAAAAATAAAAAAGCCCATTGAGTTCACTTAATACCTTGGCATTTGCTTCGCGATCACCACAAAAATAGTTGTAAAATCAGTCACAGTCACAAAGTGATTCGCTTACCTACCAACATGATTTATGACTATTAATTCAGGGCTCGATTATGATAATAAGGACTATCTGTATGTTTCCCCAACACTATACAGATTTTGATGTATGTGCCATCACGTTGATGTAGAATCTTAGCAATTGCAGACAGAAGGATCCTTTCCAAACTGATCCTTTACTTTCTGCTAATGGTGCCTCCATTGTCTCCATAATTGATACCATCCATTGCTGGCTGTCCTCTTCTTTCCTTCCTTCCACCTTTTCCAGCACCCAAGCCTTCTCCAAAGTGCTAGATCTTTGCATAATGTATCCAAAATAGGAGAATTTGAGCCATTTGTGGGAACTCTGGATTGACTGGTTCAACGATCCATTGGCTTGTTTTCTTGGCTGTCCACAATATCATCAGGGAGTCTTCTCTAACCCCAATATTCAAAAGCCACAATACCCTTCCTACCTTGCTCCTTTAATGTCCAACGCTTGCTCAAATCAAATCAAATTTATTGGTCACATACACAGTCATACATGGTACGATATGCAGTGAAATGCTTACACGACTGCCTGCGAACGCGAGTAAGTTAAGGCAAAATGGGAGGGTGGGGTAGGAAATAAGTTAGGGATAGTTGGGAAGGTGGGAATGATATACAATCATGGTTCCTGTTGTAGTCCTGAGTGTTCTTGTGGTTCCTGGTTTAGTGTCCATATTGCCTGTGGAAAGAAGCTTTTTCTCAGTCTCTCTGTTGGCCTTCAGAGAGCGAAGACACTTTCCTGACCGCATCGTGGTTAACAGTCTATTATTGGGGTGGGCTCCCATAGAGTGCCAACAGGGAACACCATTCTCTGCACCGTTTTGGTTGTTACACTGTACTTAAAGACACATCCTGGCACCTGGATAGATTTTTTGAGGTCTATTTATTGCTCTTATCAAATGCTAGTTTGTGTTATTTCTTACCCGCTAGTTCCTTTAATGCTGATGGTTGATCCTGAAACTGTCCACCATTTGGCACCTAGAAACCGTCATCTAATGTAGCATTATGTCCAAAGACTAAGAGGGGTCCAACAGATGAAACCCAAAAGTAACTAAGTATGGGTGAACCACACTCCCAAGCGATGTACATGTCTCCATCTAGACCAGGGGATGTCCAACTCAAGGCCAGGGGACCAGATCTGGCCCGTGGGGTACTTAAATCTGGCCTGCAGGGCCACCCTGGAAACAACAAGGAGTGGCCTGCAGTGCTTATGCCAGTGAAAACGAGCTCCCGAGCTCAGTTTTCGGCTGCCACGAACTCCTACAACCCTCTGCCAGTGAAAACTGCAGAGCGCTCAGGCCGCCACAAATGCCCCCTGACATGAGTGACATTGAGCTGGCCATGCACCCCTCCCCAGGTCAAAACCAACCCTGATGCGTCCCCCCAATGAAATCGAGTTCGACACCCCTGATCTAGATGCAAAAAGAACACTTGGATCTCTGCAAAGACATTCTGGATCAGCTTCTTCTCCCAATGTATCCTTTCTGGGATCTGTTTCTATGGATTGAAACAAAGGTATCCCCATTCAAGAAGGGAGGACTTTGTGGCAAGCAAAAATGTAACTGGGATTCTTTCCTTCCTTCCATCTGCTTGGTAGGACTGGATCCAGACATGCAAAGGGGGGGGGGGGAGGCCAGGTTTCCTTATATCTAGAAGATCTTAGACACATCCTGGCTTAGATGACGGAGGAGCATGTTAGAAACTGTGTTGCCTCGGCAGATGCCTTAATGAGTTTAAGGAGACAGAGGATGGGGGAGGGGAGAGAGAGAGAGAGAGACTGGTTTTCTGGGTTCACACTACACTAAGACCCCAATCATAGCTTAAGAGAAAAACCGTGCAACCTTAAGACAAAAACAAAGAAGCTACCTCAAAACCTACCGTTATACAGCCTAGACCCGTGATGGCGAACCTATGGCACGGGTGCCACAGGTGGCACGCAGAGCCATCTTGCTGGGCAACCCAAGCTGTGGGCCAACTTACCTCCAGCTGAGCACGCACACGCGATTGCACACGCACGCATGCATGACTGCAGAGACCCAGCTGGTCTTCAGGCCTGCGCTGTGCACCCGCCGCGATTGCAGCAGGAAATCCAGCTGATCTTTGGAGCTCTCCTGGCGCATGCACATGCGATGGCTCACGTGCACACGAGTGCCTGCGCAGCACGTGCGCATTGCACGTGCAAAAACTGCAGCGCACATGGAGGAGCCACACGCAAGTATAGATGGCACGCACAAAGTGCATACTTTTCGGCACTCGATAAGTAAAAGGTTCGCCACCACTGGGCCCTATAGATTTCTCAAACGTCAAGCTAACAGCAGCCGGGGAAACAGAAGCAGGAATCACGCAGAGACGCAGCAGGCAGCCTCGGGAAAGGCTCCTCTGCGGCCTTACAGGAGGCTGGCCAACCTGCCACCTGCAGGCAGCCAGGAACTAAGTCCACGGAGAGGGGATGAACTACCAAGGGGCCCAGAGACCGGGGCCTCCTCGGTCTCACCCACCTGCCGCTTTTGCCCAGCGCAGCGCCGGGAAAGCGCCAAGAGCGCCAGACGCCGTCCCCACTCAACCCCCGTTCCCCGGCTCCTTCAAAAAGAACAGGCCTCTCGGGACCGCGGGCTGACCCAAGAGCGACCACGGCCGGCGACGGAGCAGCAGGAGGAGGAGGAGGCCTCCCCACTGGGGGCCCCCTCACGATAGTTCAAACCAGGCCGCACCGGAGAGAGAGTGGGCAGCCTTAGGCGGCTCCCGCGCGCCCCCCCCCCGCCCCCACAAGCCCCGCGCCACCTTTAAAGGCGCCTGGGCGGGAGCGAGCGCCGAGCGTTGCGCCGGGGCGTCGCCCACTCCCGGGGCCAATGGCGCGCCGCCTCTATTTAAATAGACGAGCCGTGTCAATCATTGGCCTCTCCGTCAGCCTCCTTTCAATCGCCATATTGGGCAGGGGGGCCGGAGAAAGCGCCCTCCCTGCCGCCCTCCCTCCTTCCTTCCCTTCCCTTCCTCGGGGCTCCTTCCCAGCCGCGGGAGCTCCGGCTCAGCTTCTTCCGCCCGCCGCCCGGAGCAAAACAACAAACCCAGGCCCTCCGCTTCTTCCTCCCCGCCGGACTCTCCAGCGTCTGGACGGCGCTTTTCTCTCCTCCTCCTCCTCCTCCTCTTCCTCGTCGTCGTCGTTTTCGTCGGCGGCGGGTCCCGGAGCTGCGGAGAGCGCTCAAGCAGCAGCAGCAGCGGCCGCTCCTCCGCCAGGAGTTTTTTTGGGGGACGCGCGCTCGGTGCTCCCGTTCCGCCCGCCTGAGCCCGGCTTGTGCGGCGGGGCTGCTGCGCGCCGCCCGCCCGCCCGGGAAGCGCTTCGTCGGCTGGCTCCATCGGAAAGGCCTTCGTCGTCGTCGTCGTCGTCGTCTTCTCCACCTCCTCCTCCTCTTTCTCCCCGAGCGGAACGCCGAGCCAGCTCCCCCGCCGCCGCCTTAGCGCCGTGGCCGGTTGCGCGGCGGGCCATGTCGAAAGTGCGTGTCTCCAATGGGAGCCCGACCCTGGAGCGGATGGAGGGCCGGCCGGCGGACGCCCCCAAGCCCTCGGCTTGCCGCTGCCTCTTCGGCCCCGTCGACCGGCAGGAGCTGGCGCGCGAGTGGCAGGAGCAGAGCCGCCACCTGGAAGAGGCCAGCCGGAGGCGGTGGAACTTCGACTTTCGGCGCGGGCAGCCCCTGGAGGGCCGCTTCGAGTGGCAGGCGCTGGACGGGGCGGCCCTGCCCGATTTCTACAGCCGACCCCCGCGGCTCGGCGGGACCCGGGCCAAGGCTGACGGCCGGGAGCGGCGCCTGGAGCTCCACGGAGACCGCTCGCAGCCCGGGGGGCTCCTTCGCTGCCCTCAGGCGCCGGCCGAGCAGGAGCCCCAAGCGCAGCAGGACGGGGCCGCGCTAACCCTGAGCTCCGGCCCGAGGAAGCGACCTGCCTACGCGGATGGTAATACGCCTCTTTCCTTCTCTCTTGGTCCGCGGAGACCCCGCTCGGAAGGAGGGAGCTCCTCCGCCGCCCGGAGACGGCCGTATGGGCTGCTGCTCTACCTGAAGGGGGGACAAATATAGATAAGATATAAATATATATTATAATATATATAATTTTCCCGCCTTGTCTGATCCTTCTCTGGCCCACCTGAAAGGCGCCGGCTGAGGAAGATTGCCTTTCGCCCTTGGATGCCCGAACCGGGCATTGCTTGGAAACGAATCCCCGGTCAATTTGGGGCTCTTTTTTTTTTTCTTTCTCCTCACGGCTGGGGCTCGACCCGGAGTTGTTCTTCCTCCCCTCAGAGTAGTTGCCCCGGGATCTTACTCTCTGGAGACTGCAGGGATCCAGCCGACCCCCTCAGCCCCCCCCCCATTTCCAAGAGACCGACTTTCATACCTTCTTTTTATGGGGTGGACAGAAAGAAATTAACTGGGCTGCCCCGCCTGCAGGTTTCACAGACCAGAGCTTTTATTTTATTTTATTTTATTTTAT
>JAEANM010012359.1:0-14849 GCA_017656035.1 Myanophis thanlyinensis | reverse complement strand
AGTAACCACCTACCCAATTACCTCCTTTCTTACCAACTACCTCCTTTCTTCAACTTATTCCCAATCTATTTCCTACCTTCCCATTCTGCCCTAACTTATCTGTGTCGTGAATGGTTGCGTAAACATTTCACTGCATATTGTACCATGTATGACTGTGCATGTGACCAATAAAATTTGAATTTGAAATTTGAATTTGAATTTATCTGTGGCATCCTCTGGATAATATCTAGAGAGATCACTCACACAATATTCTACCTCCTTCTATATTAAAAATATAAATAGGGCCAGTCATAAACTCTTTCACTCGGTGCCACTGTAACTTCAGTCATTGAAAGAATGTTTGTAACTCGAGGACTATGTATAATTATCCCTTGAGCAGCAGCAGCATCTGCTGTTTCCAGTTTGATTTCCAGCTTCTGCCCATGTCTAACAGAAGTAGAAAATTCATCAATTCTCTTAATGTAGCTCTAGATACAATCCATAATATCAAATGCAACAATGTTTATTCCCCAGTAATTTTTAAGAGTTGGCAAATGATCATTACGATATCATCACTTCCATTTCACCCATTTTAATGGCTAGAATAGCTGTAACACAATGCAGTCCTCCAGTTCAATGGAATTAGCACAGTTGTGTTTTTATAGCTGTATATCTCCAATGATTAAAAGGACCATGGGAGATAAAATGATGCTATTCTTTATGTTGCCAAAGAGTAGAGAGATGAGCAATAGATGTCCTTCATATTATTTGAAAATTTGAGACTAAATTTGCAAATTAATGTTCTTTGCAGTTCCTTTTACATCAAACTGACCTGTCGCAAAGAAGCAGCAAAAGCTTCATGAGAGCTATTTAACCTTGTTCGGAACTGGCTGCAGATGCTCTTTGCCAATCTGGATGCACTAAGACTCTCAATGGCATCCTGAGCTATCTTTCTTTTCCACTCCTTGGTGATAGCAGGTGGGCTCACCCAAGAGATCCGCTGTATTATCTAAAGAAGAAGAAATACATGTATCTTATTATTGTTGCAACTCAAGTATTAAAGTGCTGTTTTCATCTTAGCCGAGATTAACTTTGTATCTGGCAAGCACAAATAAATTAGGATAATGGATGAGACTAAGTAAATGTTATTGTTGTTGTTATGTGTTTTTATATCCAACACACTTGCCATATTTTATCTCTGCATTTTTAAAATCAATTGTCTCTTATTCCAACATAAGAAATGCTCTCAATCTTAATGTATAATAGAAGTAACTATTTTCCAATTTATGCAGATGGTGACACGAATTAATAAAAGACAATGTACTTAAGATAAATTTCATTACAATGAATCAGTAATTAAAATATTTAATACCTGCTTGATCTGTTCCCACAGCATCCGTGATACTGTTGAACCAGAGTGAAAGGTAACTTCTACGTGGTAGGCTGCATTTAATACCTGCAAATAAAAAATTGATTAATTATATACCTGCAAATTGAAATGTCCACTATATTTAAAGAACTGAGAACCTTGGAAAGAGCTTCATAAATAAATTCCAATAAACTGACTCTGCTAAAAAGCAAACTGTTTTGGTCTGTGTATGAATTCAGTTCATTCCCAATTTATCCAAGAGGAAGAAAAGCCTGAATTTAAGGCAACCCCATTTTCCAGAGGGCATGTAGATCAAAGCAGTATACATACAATCTTGTGCATTGCCCAATTTTCTTAGTATGTCAATTAGAATTACTAATTGAAATCCAACTGAAATCAATTCTGCAGTTTAACTGCTCACCCAACTGTATTATGCTGCAAACATAGCATGCATACAAATACAATGGCAAGAGGCCACACTTTAAAAAAAATCAATATGATTTATTTTAATCAATATTAACTAATTGCTCATAAAATATGACACCCCATTATGTAAAATTAATTGGTCACAATCTACACGCACATGCACAAGTCTCTCATACGCAAATGTTCATACAGAGAAACTCTGGAAAAAAATCTGGATTTGGTTAAGGACCACCTATATATATGAGTTGGATTCCATTAAGTCTATATACCCAGAAGTATGCAGACTACTGTTATGCTGATAGAATTATTTGTATTGCTCACCTTATTTCACATACAATGGGGTGAAAATTGAGGAAAAATATGTAGAATATGAAGCCCCTTTGCCCCCCCCCTTTTTTTTTTTTTACAAAGAGATAATAGATCAATACAGGCCTTTGTGCTGGGCTTCAAGCACAAGGAAACCTGTGCATGCTTACTCTATATTAAATATTATTTATTTCAACAGTTGATACACCTAAGTAAATACATGTAGGACTTCATTCCTGCTCAATCACCATCATTCCATTCCAGATGCTGAGGCCAAGTATCTGTACTGGGAAATCTCTTTTATCTATGGAGGTTATCTGCCGAGTGAGGATTCTATTACCATGAGTCCTTATTGTGTTAAAGAACCCAAGGTACAGAGGAGACTTTCTGTGGCAAATAGGTGCCACACATGAAGAACAATCAAGGCAGTTCCATGCTAGTCTCTTTTTCCTTTGAAGGAACAACTCATCCCCTTACCATCCTTCTGCCATTTGCTCATTTTCAACAGCATAATCGTCCAAGAGAATTTTCTCAGCAAACACAGGATGAAGTCTTCCAATTAATAGGTGGTTATTAGGAGAAAAAACTCTAATTTTCTTTGGGTGTACACATTCTTTGTTTACCAAATTTACATTCCACCTTTTCTCTAGGTGTTCAAAGAGGGTCTCTTTTTTTTTTCAACACATGCACTTTTACTCTCCCCATAAACTTGTGAGGCAGATATTGGCACACTGGTTGATCCACAGTCATACCCAAAGGGTTGTGGTTCAACACACATTTCCCCAATCCAAATCAAATTGATTTTGCATCACACTGCATTTTGATCAGCTAATATCCTATAAACAGTTGTGTAAAATGATCTCATTACTTTGTATTACTTTACCTGTTTTAAAATATTGCTTGTAATATGTACTGAAACATCCTGCTGAGATTTTTCCAGACTCTTCAGACATCTTTCCAGAGTGCCTACAAAACTCTCCCGCAAGTAGTCCACAGAACTTATCAGTTTATTAGCTACTGCTTGGTTTAACCTTGAGATTATCAATTCCTGGATTTGCTTAATGCAGCACTTAATGTCTTTAGAACTTATAGGCTCCCCATTCTCAGGAATAATTATATCTAGAAGAAAAATAGGGGGGAAAAATCAATATTAAAAGAAGTATAAGCAGCTACTCAAAACAAATGTAAAGGTACATTTTGTGCTTAGATGCAATTAAATATAAATGCTAGCTAAATTGGGTTTTAGTAACATATTCTACTATCTAACCCCCCCATCCCACAAATTAAGCATTTTGTTCCTTGAAGTTAGTAGGAGAAGTAAGCATTTAGCTCTCTTAATGATGGTAGGACTAGTTTAGATACTAATTAAACTCACCTAAAAATAAGCCCTATTAAGTTTTCTCGTGGAATAGAAATTTTCAGATCTGCACTGCTAAACTGTTCAGATTAATTGGACTGTTTCACTAGATATTTCAAAAACTAGATAGTGAAACTTCCAATTTACCAACCCTGATTTCATGAACTTTGAATGCAACAAACAAGATTTCCATCCAGATATCCCACAAAAAACAATGTTAATTATATTCAAAATTAAGAAAGTGATAAATTTAAAACACACACGCACACACTTATTTGTGGTGGTAGTCATCATTTGTATGATAATGTTATGCAGTATATCATTGCAACGATATACCTTATGATTTAACAGACATTCAGGAAGAATGAACACCCCTTTTCCCAAAATGGTTCATAACTCATAACTCTTTAAAAGTTGTTTGTTACTTACAAAACTGACTAATTCATTATTCAGTGAGGTTTATCACATCTAAACATATTTAATTTTTTTCAATATGCCACTGAATTCAAATTTTAGTATATCTGCTATTGAATATTATTTGAATAAAGTTGGTTGGTGGTATTTATGTATATACTCATAGTCATTAAAAGGAGATTGGAGTTAAAACACGTGTATCAAGTTATTGAATTTTAAGATCAACTGCTATTGATTCCAACTTTACACATGAAATTTGCTTTTTTGGTAAATAAAAACATGTAATCATTGCAGAGCCCCTTCAAATGTGATAAATCACTTCAGACTAAGTGCATCTATCAAAAAGTGCTTTGTTCTGAATTAAACATTAAACATGTTAAAATTATTCTACAAATTGTTTTTACAAGTTAACTTTTGTTAAATTTTCAGAAGTTAACTGTAACCGTACTGCTATACTTATACGTTTTCTATTTTACAAGCCGGTTAATTTTTTTTACTGCTGTTCTCATAGCTCCTGAAAGCAAAGACAGCTTTACCTTTGAATTTTTCAAAACTAAGAAGACAGACATTTAATTTGCAGCTTTACTGCTAAGCAGTTGTATTCTTGATACATTATTTCAATCATTGTATGAAAATATTACTTTTCTCTATAGCGTGTTGATTTTCATACAGTTAAAATTATATTTATCTAAAAGAACCTTGTAATGGAGTTTAAGAAGTGCAGATAAACATATATCTGGCTCTTAAGTAGTTGTTATCCCTTCTACATCCCAAATAGCAGGTTTAGGAAATGAATAGAATGCAGTTCCTGGGGGAAAACTGTCCATCATCTTTTGGATCTTCTCAATTCTCGCATATTTTGCTAATCAGTGTTATTAGAGCTTCCTGTTGATCTTACCAATATAGAAAGGAGTCTGACCACACTGAAATATTGTCATTATTTCATATCATCATTGAACTAGCAATGTGCCCCTTAGATAATGCTCCTGGTTAAATTATATTTTATTGCAATAACTGCAACTAAATGCTTTCTAAGAAGTGAAAACAATCTCTCATATATTGGTATAGGAATTCTGACCCACTCCTCCTTTATAGACTGCTTCAGTTTAGTAATAATTGAGGCTTTTTTAGTATGAACTAGAAAAACTAGCATGAGGCCAGGTTATTTGAGGGACCCTATCGCCTGAATCTTATCTACTCATCCCATCAAGGTTTGGTAAAGGAAGAAATATTATAGGTCTCATCCACAAACGAATGTCATGTAACAGACCAAAGAAGAGTCTCTTTGGACCATTTCCCCAAGAAAGGATTGGTCTTGGCCTTGCTGGCCTTCCAGAAGGGCCTGAAAATGTAGGTTTGCCATTCTGTTTTTAATAGTTTTTACTGATTTTTTGATTACATTTGTTATGATTTGGGTTACTTTGTGATATCACTTTTGTGAGACAAGCAGCTATATAAATTTATTAGATGAATAAATATTAAATAAACTAGTCATTTCAGGTCCTATCACAACATTTCCTTGGGGTTTAGACTAAATTTTGACTTGCCCATTTCAAAACTATGAATTGACTGTTCATCCATTTTCTCATAACCCTGCTTGTATATTTATTAACGTTTTTGTTACATAACCCACAACTTCAGCTGACCAACAGCTGGCCTGATATTCTCTGGTTTAATTCTGATACAAAGCAGAATTCATTCTTCCTTCAAAGATGGCATGTCATCAAATCCTGAGGGCATCCCTTCTGTTGCCCACTCTAAGAGTCTGCTGTATCATCTAGATCAGTGTTTCTCAACCTTGGTGACTTTAAGATGTTTGGACTTCAACTCCCAGAATTCCCCAGCCAGCAAAGCTTGAAAAACACTGATCTAGATATTGTTAGGCAAACTTGAGATAACTATTGATGCTCTTCTTAATGACCACTGTTATGCTATTTTACCCTGAATCCAACTTTTACTCTATATTTTCTGATGATGGAATTATGATTTTTGTCTAAAGAGGGAAGCCTATAGATCCCAGAATGTTGTTCTGAGATTCTTTGAGGTTTGTGGCTCAAAACGATTTCACTAGAACTGTTCCTTTAATTATGGAACAATAAAAAGCCTCAAGGCTTTGGAAAAAAATCAAAATCATTTTCTTGGTTGAGGCACATCAATTCCTTATTCATAATGGTTTTCAGAAATATATTCTGAAAAAGATATAACATGCCCCTACTGTCTTGGAGACAGCCAATGTTTGTGAGATTTATATAAGTCAAGGCTGGTCCTAATTATCCTTTGATTGTCCTAGGAGAGTAATTACTTGCATGCACACATGCAAGAAGAATGACCCTTATAAAGTCTATATAACATTCAGTAGAAAAATTATAAAATTTCATAAAACATTTTTTACAGAAAACTGTTATCTTAATTAGAAAGCTGTATTTCTTTATAGACAGCCGTCACACTAGCCCTTACCTAATGTGAGCACACTTCAGATATGTAGGTTTCACCTCTCAGAAATATTTATACTTCCTAGACAGTATCCAGCTAGAGAAAACTAAATAAATTACTCATAATGATCCAGTGTATATGAAATTTCCACTGATTATATTTCAATCCTAATATTCATATATTCATATTCAGTTGATTTGTAAATATTTAAAAGCAAAACACATGAACATTTTTACATGGACCAACATGGGAATCTAAGTAGGAGGTTTTCCAGAATCAATATAAATTACAAAATAGAATTCTCTTTGCAGGTCATTACTATGTTTATGGTATGACTTGCTTTACCTTTGAATTCCATATTAGCAGCATCTTCCAGCAGTTCTTCTTTCATGTTATTGAGAGTTTCAATTATCATATCTTTCATTTCTTCTTGTTTGCGGTTGGCTATATTCATCAGAGATTCATACAGTTCATTCTCTTTCTTCCGCGTATACTCTAAACGCTTTGGAGTGATTTGCAGGTCTCGTTGCATGTCGAAGGCTTGGTTGATGAAAATGTCTAAGCAACGATAGTGTACAATGTTCAAAATGGTGGCAGCATCTACCAAGCGCTGTTGTAGCACTTGTTTGGAGAAAGTGCTAAGCAGACGAATTTTATCAGACTGTTCTACCAGCATGCTTTGGGTTTTGGTATCAGTGCTAGGAGCGCCACAACTGCAATGGTTGCTACTAAGATAAGCTAAATCTAGCAGTTGCCGAAAAAGGGATGACTTTTCAGTTTCCGCATTTTGAGGAGATATTAGTTCAGACCCCAAATTTAATACTTTGAAAAAGAAGATGGGTAAAGCAAACTTCTCTTTAATTTCTTGCAACTCATTCATGTCCAATGTTGAAAGTTCAGCCTCATTGATGGCAAAAGTGATGACTGGAAGAACGCTGTTGATGTATTCTCCCAAAGTGTCTTCAGCTGACTGGAATCCCCGACATGGAGCTATCACAATATCCATTTCCTGAAGATAGCAAAGCATTAAAATGTAACATTAAGGGTTGATTTGAGCTTTGCATCTAGCACTCCCTCCCTTCCACATCCACATACATATCCATAGCAAGATATGTAAATTGCCTGCTTTCAAGGGGAATCTGAGAAAGTTAAACAAAATAACAATCTTTAAGTACAATGAAAGTCCCAATTTTGTATAAGTGAAGACAGTCCCTCAATTTTTCCTTTAACTCTCAGAATATATATTAAAAAATTATATTAATGATACCAAGCCTTCCTCATTTAGGTATAGAACATGTTCTAACAGAAGAGATGGCTTCCAAAAATTGTAGATAATCCAGTGCAATTTCTTCAGTGCAAAGCAATTAAATTTATTTAAACTTTCTGTGAAGTGGCTAGCTTAAATATACAGTATACTTTAGAAAACATGATGATACATTACCCCTATGTTTTTTTACAACAGAAAAACAGAACCATAATTAAGGCCATAATTATTTTGTAGGTGTTTTATAGATAAATTGCCTAATCTTTGTGCCAGATTATCCATGCTCTTCATAAAGCCTTGTAATTGCTGCATGCCCAGTAACCGCACTACAGCTATTGAACTGACTTAGGTTGGCCTGTAATAACTTTATGTGTGTGTGTGTTAAATTACATTGGCCGTAAGAATTTTTGTTTTTAAAATCTATACAGTATTTATGAAAAATACGGTATAGATTTTATAAACTTCAGAAGCACTATATTTATGGTGTCTGCATGCTTTCAAATATATTCTGATATGTCTGTTTAATTCAGCTTGTTGCTGGATGTTCCTTTGATATAGTGTAAGAAGTTTACAAATATGAATGGCAGACTTGTAATAGATTCTGGCAAACACTCTCTGAACTGATATAATTTGCTTGATTTTTCCATAGAAACAATTTATTACACATTTTAATCATATTTTCAACAGAATCAGAACCATGCCAAATATTATGTTACATTAAATCACAACTCTACTCTTCCCCAATGCAAATATGTATTGAAAACTGAAGTAAAGTCCCAGGTTTAAGAGAAATCCAAGCATCATCATCATCATTTTGACTGACTCAGATTCATATTACTCTTAAAACTATAAGCTTAGAAGTGGTAATATATAAAAGATCAAAGTAAATGTAAGAAAGGTATTTTGTCTTTGAACAAACATCAAACTAATATTCATGCTGTCTGAGACACACATTTCTCAAACATTTCAACTGTCCCCACTCCGAACAAGCAAAGTTGAGCATAACAGGCATGATAAACCTATAAAGCTATTACTAAACAATTAACTGTAGCAAATTTTAGCCACTTCAATACATCACTAGGTTTTCCAAAATTCTTTTCCTGCAACTCTTAAAATAAGCTGTTAATTGCCGTTTGCCTGACTGTCATGGGACTTCAGAGCATCGAATACAAAAACTGATGTTGCTAGGCAAAAGTGAAAGTTAAGATAAAGATTCATGTGCAAATCAACGTTTGCCATGAGAGATGACTCACATTGATCATAATAAACAAAGTCAATGAAGTGGAAAGAGTTAGACATCTCAATCTTATTTGATGAACAGAACCTAAAGTGAGTATTCTTGCTAGCTCTTATCAGTGGTTTTCTTTTAGTGTTTGCCTCTTCCCACATAGGATAACAGAAATGCTAAGGCTAATATTCCACAATGGAACTTATTTCTACAACTGGATTTAAAGTCTGGAAATTAAATTTATAGAGCTTAAAACATTCTCAACGAAATTAACTTTGCAAAAAAAATGTAAGTGATGAGTTAACAATTTCAGGAGATCCACTCATTGCTGAAGCTGAATAAAATAATTTGGTTGAAAAGAATTATCCTAAATAAATTAAATATATGTTAGAACTATAAATAAAGGAACTGGATATCAAGTACCATCTTAAAATAGTATTTTTCTTTTACAAGAAGGAACATTGTTAACACAATGAATACATTTTAATCATTAGCTGAAAACCCTGTTCACATCTTTTTTTGAATAGCCAGTTTTGCTTTCTGGTATGCAGTCTTTTTAAAAATATATCCATAAGATAAAAAGCAACTTGAATACAATTATCTACAAATAAGAATCAACAATATTTGTATTTAACAGGAAAAGAGAAACTTATATTTTATCTATTCCATCCTGAGAGAACCCACCAATATTCTCCCACACTGCACTTCCTTTCTTCCAAAATCTGTAAGAACTGGCCAGTATTGTTCTCACTTTATTAGGTAATGCTGCATATGGCTAGTAACCCTATCATTAATTATTCTAAAAGGGGTAAATATAGTGAGGTAGCTATAAAGAGAGAGTACAAAAAAGTAGACTCTTTTGTATTCAAATAAACAAAATTTGGAAAGTGCAACACAGCATTGTGATAGGCAGGGGCATGGGAAAGCTGGAAGTGAGCATGTCACTAAGAAATATAGGATAAGAAAAAAAAGGAAGCATATAGAATAGATAGTCCTCTATCTATAACCACAACTGAGCGTATTTCTGTTGCTAAGCAAGGCAGATTTTTGCCCCATTTTACGATCCTTATTTGTCACAGTTATTAAGCAAATTGTTGCAGTTGTTAAGTGAAACTGGCTTTCCCAATTTAACTTCGCTTGTTGGAAGCCAGCTGGGAAGGCTACAAACTGTGATCCAATGACCCCAGAGCAGTGCAACTGTTATAAATACATGTCAGTTGCCAAGTGTCTGGATTTTGATCACGTGATCATCGGGATGCAACAACAGTCATAGGTATAAAAACAAGTTATAAATCAGTGTGGCTATATCTTCATTTGGTTGCTAACAAATGGGTGTAAATCGAGAACTATCTGTATGTTAAGGTGAATAGTTTTGAATTATGCAATGATTTTGTGAATATGGAGTTGAAGTTTGATTGAAATAATATGATAAACATGATAAATTCAGGTGCTGTTACTGGGACTACCCTTCTCCTTCTTCTTCCTGTTCCCGTTAGGGGTCGCCACAGCAAATCAACTTCCTCCACCCAACTCTATCCTTGGCATCCTCCACTCTTGCCCCAATCACCTTCATGTCTTCTTTTAGCATATCCATATATCTCCTCTTTGGCCTTCCTCTTGACCTCTTGCCTGGCAGCTCCATCTCCAACATCCTTCTATCAATATAACCAGTCTCCCTCCTCTGCACATATCCAAACCATCTCAATCTGGCCTCTCTGACCTTGTCCCCCAAACAGCCAACCTGAGCTGTCCCTCTGATGTGCTGTGACTGAGAACCGTAAAAAAAATGCTTGATACATGAATAGAAAATTGCTTCAAAGTATGGATTCCTATTGCACCAGGACATACTCTCCCCAAAACGTAGACAGAACTTTAGACAACATGCTGCAAAAATCATAATGTACATCTTCAATCAGGAAGGAAGATCAGAAAATGATATATTGTAGTATTGGCTAATTAAACAACTTGAAGAAAGAGAAACATCCGGACCGCAAAATAGTATTTCCTATAAACCTACAATAATATATCTGAGTGCTGAGAAAGATTTCCATATAAAATAAATAAAACTTTAAGTTAATAGCTTGAATAAAAGTAGCAGCAAAGTAAAAATTGCAACACTACTTACAGACAATGAAAAGTTTTAATAAAAATGTACATTTTTGGCACAGATAAAGGAAAACAAATCTGCAATAAATTTGAACACTTTATTGGAAAGTAAGGTAGGATCAAACTATATTCTCAGATACTATAAAATGAGTTAAAATATTCAGTATTACTGCTTGGAAATGTATTATGAATTTTGCAAAGAGCTCCTACATTACAGAATAATTTTTTTAAATATTTGAATAATATAAGAAACATTATGTATTTAATTTATGAGAATTTAATTAATAGTTTAATTAATTAAAATCCAATTTGAATTCAACCCTTGGTTTTTCCCCAAGTTACAACATAGTAAACATCTTTTCTACTGTTCTATTTTTCTACTTTAAGGACATTTTGCCTTAAAAATGTGAAGTACAACTTCCAGAATTTATAGTTTTATAGGAATTAAAATCTAATGCAGTTGGAAGAAAAGGCTGGAACACTGTGTCAGTCAGTTAATCAGTCCCAATCTAATTTCTCCACAGCTTTTTCCCCCAACCACTCTCCACTGACAATGTATGATTATATAAATGCTCAACTCTTAACAGGGGTTAAGAACCTTCTTGCATCTGATCCCAATTTGCATACAAAGAACTAATATCTTTAAGAATCTATTTAAGAAAAAAGAAAAACCTAGCAACATACTGGTATTTTTCACAATGTTTGAATGAAGAATGGTTTAGTCAGAGCTATATAGGGCATAAAAATCACATAATAAGAACCAAAGGTGCTTTTTCAGGAGGCAATTGGACTTTTTTTTTTTCTTTTGAAGACATTTTGCTTCTCATTCAAGAAGCTTCTTCAGCTCTGACAGGATAGTGGGGAATAATATTCAATTAAGGGATACAATATTTCAGTACAATAAAGGATATGGAAAAGAATATTTAAGTTTTATAAATGTAAATTCATAATCTTAATTGGGGATAAGCTAAGGATAGGCCAAGTAGGGAAAATTTAAACATTTCCTTTCCAACCAAAATTTCTTTACTTCAAGTCCTCCATATTTCACCCTCTATAGCCATGATGGCGAACCTATGGCACGCGTGCCAGAGGTGGCACGCAGCACTCTCTCTGATGGCACGCGAGCTGACACTCCAGTTCAGCTCTGCCATGCATGCATACGTGCCTCCTGCTAGCCATCTGCTCTTCAGGTCTCTGCAGTGCATGTGTGGGGGGTAGGGCATATGCAGGGGTGTGTGAGTGCATGCGCAGGAGGGCACATGCACATGCATGGAGGGCAGGGCCACATGCAGGGGTTGCATTTATGTGGGGGTGCATGCAGGGGGCCACGCACACATGCACAGGGATCAGGGCACAAGTACTGGGAACTCGTGTGCATTACATTTTGGCGATTTGGGCATGTGGGCATGCATTCGTGCTCTCATGCATGCACTTTGGGAACTCAGTCCGGAAAAGGTTAGCCATCACTGCTCTATAGAAACAGTAGTTTTAAATTCAGAGACACATGTTGAAATTAAACTTAGGGATGAACTTAAACTCTTATATTTTTAAAGTTGTTGTTTGTTCTATCTGTAGAATTTCTTCACCTATGCTCAAAATAAAAAAGTAACATTAATTAAAAGGCTTCATGGCAAAACTAGTTTCCTATATAAACCTGTTTAAACATGAAATGGTATGTACAAAGATATTTGTTTTCATTGGTACCTGTAATAAAGCATGATTCAGTGTAACCTCCAACTCTGCAATCTGATGTGCCACATCCTCATTGTCATCATGGATTTCTAAGTCCTCCTCAGGTATTGTTTCCCAATTACTTTGATGAGCTGCCAAATTATGAACCAATTCATACTGTCCTGGTAGAGCTAAACTGATCCGTGTTTGTCTTCCGTGTGTGAAACGAATTCGACGCCTCTTACAATGCTCCTCGTTGCTAATTTTGGTGGTAGGTAGTAGTCTCCTTCCCAAGAGCATGTTGAGTAATTGGCATTTGGCATTACAGTTTTGACCGAAGATTAATAAGCATGGGTGACAGCTTAATGTCAACTGGAGGTATTCCTCCTCATGTCGGGGAAAGGCAATTGAACTTAGCAGTCCTAAAAAAAAAAAAGCATATAAATCTTATTAGGAATTTTATCCTGCAAGGTTCTCGGCACAGATTCCCCAAGATTAACCTTCCCATCCATGTGTTGAGACAGCAGAATTAACCACCAATCACAGCCCCTGCAGCTTATATTTCCAATATATCTGGAGGATGCCCATAATGATGCCCATAAACTATCCTAGGCACTTCAATTCTCAAGTAAGAGCAAGACATTCATGTGACATTTCAAGGTTTTTTCCTAGACTACAATGTAAGCATTCATGGATCACTGTCTACTTTGTCAAATGTATCACAGCCCTAAAAGAACTGGATATGGCTTAGGAGCTCCCACATATTCTTCCTTCCCATACCAGCAAATACACATTTTAGGCAGTAAGGAGGATAAAAAGCAGCAATCAGAATCTTGTGCTTTTAATTTACATAATGGCAGGAAATTGAATAAGCATCTTGTCCACAGACTCCTTCAAATTTTAATACAATACTAAAACTTGAATTTATCTTAAGATTTTCAGTTGATGAGAGGCAGCAACAGCAAGGCTCCATCCAACTGTCCCCTCAAATCCCTTTCTATTCCCAGCTGTTATTTCCAAGGCTGCTGGTCCAGCCATTCCATTGTGCACAGGCTGCCTGCCTCCACATCCTATTAAATTATAGTTTGGGAGAACTTTGCAAAACAATAAACCTTCAAGCCATTCTATCTAAAGACAGTTAATCTGAAAAAGTAAGGAGGTGTGCATTGAATAACTCCATTCCCAAATGTTTTATGTTCTACCATATTATCTTAGTACATAGGCTAGTAATAAATTCAGAAATGCAAATCCTAATATCAATGATACATAATTTTACACAGCATATAAAATGTAAACAAGATAAAACAAAAGTTATTTTAGTTGACCATATTGCCAGCTTTTCAAAGAGGGGTCCCACTCTTTGAACATTCCTATAGTCAAACCATGATTGATTATTTCCTCCTTCATAAGATTTCCCACTGTTTCCCAAATAAAATTATCCTTAACCCCAAAATCTAAGCAAGGGCAGACTTTTTTAAAAGTTGGACAGGAATTAATTAGGAAATCCCAAGATTACTGATTAGACTGGGAAACTGAAAAAATATCCATGAGGAAGGCCCTAGCAAGCTACTTCTTTATGGCTGACAAAAGAACTATAGCTCCCTTAGTTAACAGGATTTAAACTGAAACAAAGAGAGTCTTTAACATTAAAAGCATCAGACAAAATTAGACACAGCTTAAAAGGTTTGCCATGTCTTCAATACATAAATATTAAATGCAATTCTATGTATTAAATTATATTAAGATTATTTAATGTAAGACATACATTTGTCACATTGATTGTAGTGGGACTGGTATGCAGCTTTGGTTGAAGCAAGCCACACATAAATCAATAGGAGTCAACATATCTGTACAGTATACAATTGCAGTCTTACTTTTGTTCTAAACTCTTGCAGGCCATATGAATAATAATGGCTATTATTCAAAGTTGTAGTAGCAATTTACTATTGATGCACTAGAACAAAGCTTAATTTCAATGAGAAAAACAGGCACATTAATGTTCACATGTGGTATTTTGTACGCAGATTAAAACAATAGAACATAAAAGCGGAAACTGTTCTGCTGAAATTAAAATGGGACTGCTGTAACACCCACAGTAAAAGAAGAAAGCTCTTTTCTGCAAAACCTGAAAACCAACATTCAAACTGATGATGGAAGGTATGTTGAAATGTAACTTTAAGCCCACTGGATGCTGAACAGGTTTGTGTGCGTTTTTCCCCCTAGGCCAGGGGTGGGCAAACTTGGCTATTTTGTGACTTGTGGACTTCAACTCCCAGAATCCCTCAGCCAGCTTTTG
>JAEANM010012358.1:0-14849 GCA_017656035.1 Myanophis thanlyinensis | reverse complement strand
GAGAAATTAACATGTGATATTTAGTGGGGTGGAACTTTCAGTTTTACTTGGGTGGAGAAAGCCCAGGAATTTTAGATACAGGCTTTCTTCAGACCATACCAGAACAATATCTTCAATAAAATCTTATTCTATGGACTTTCGTTTCTTTGGAATTCTGATTGAATTGCTGATGTTGTGTGGAAACCTGACATTATCCTGAATCCCACAAAAAGAAAAATCTGCCGGCATCGGCAGTCAGAGTCTTGAGCCCCAGGCACTCTCCCGAAACTTCGGGTTGTGCAAGAGCTCAAGGAAGATGGAAGAGAAAAACGCCAAAGCAGGTTCACTTGCAAAAGCAGTGTTGGTGGTCCTCAACAAATCAGCCAGCCTGATGGAGACAATGTTGACTGCCATGGTGGAAGCAACAGGCACAGGGTCCAAGTTTCTACAAGGAGCTCGACTCAAGGCACACCTGATCTGATCAAGCACCCAAGAGGAGCCAACTCCAGCTGGAGGAATAATGGCCATCCAGGGGCTACAGAGTGCCCCAGAGGCTGGGATTTGCTCCCTGCCTCACCTGGCACCTGTCTGGAGGGAGAAGCTGAGCTTGGAAGCAATGGAGCCAAGAAGTCATGCTATCCTGCCCTCCGCTCACACCGTGTCAGTGGAAAGCCTTCAGGAGCAGTTGGAACAACTGTACCTGGGAAGCGCTCCCCAAGCCCATGCTGGACCAGCAGCTGGATGGGTACTCCCCCCACTAAAGTTCTCCTTTCAACGCAGGCAAGTGGAGGAGTGATGGTTGGGGCAGCACCCTCCTGTGCAGGGCCTGGGGGGATTCCAGGATCACCCCTACCCAGCCCGCCAGCAGTGGCAGCCACCGAGGCAGCCAAATGCCACCAGTGGGCCCACCAGGCCCACCACCTGGGGCAGGGGCCCCAGGCTTGAAGCAGGTGCCCCTGCTCCTGCCCACAGTGCAAATTCCACCAGGTTGAGCGTTTTACCCAGGACAGGGCTGGGTTCAGTGCCAACGGGTGCCTGCACAACCAGCCTGGGCACCACCACAGCTGGCACTCCCTTAGATGTTGCCACAGCAGGCCACACAGGCCCAGCAGGCCCAGTGGCTGCCGGCTGCACTGCTGAGACTTCCCCCCCTTCAAGGCAACTTTCGATGGAACCCCCTCAAAGCTGGCCTATTTCCTAAATCACATCCAAATACACTTTGATGTGCATGGACATCGCTACACCACTGAGTGAGAAATGACACCAAGGGGATGAACAATGGGGAGGCAGTGGAATGGGTCACCAAACTGAATAATCAAGAGGTGCCCAAGCTTGATGACTTTCAAGAGTTTGTGCAAGCATTGAGTGACTGCTTCGAATATACCACTCAGTGGGAGGAAGCAGAAGCAGAAATCAAAGTGATCAAGCAAAAAGGCTGGTACCCCAAAGATTACATCTGGGAATTTTGCCAGGTGGCCGGAAAGCTCTGAGACTGGCCTGACTGACTGCTGATCTATTATTACAAAGAAGCTTAGATCCTGAGCTCTGAAAAGAGTGTGGAATACAGGGGGGCAGAGAGGATCCAGGATTGGTATCACCTAACCATGGAGATGCACCTTAAGATCTACCCCCATTGGAAGGCCCCAACAGTGAAACCAGCATGAAAACCTGTGGTGAGATGACTAGCAGTGCAGCCAGTCTGTCTGACCAGTGAGCCCACAACATGACAAATGAGATGCTTCACATGTGGACAGGTGGGCCACTGGGCATTCAAATGTGTTGCACCCATGCCGGTCCCTCTGGCGAAGCCTGCAGCCTCAGCTAAACCAAAAAAGCCCCTGCCACACAAAACCAAGGATGGGGGGAAGTCTGCAAAGTGAACAATTTATTTATTTATTTATCGCATTGTCCTGGAAACTGCAATTCAACAGCCAGAAGGCGGAAATTATCCAACCAGTGTTACCCCCCTCGCAGCCAGCAGCTCAAGTAACTACGAGGGCCCAGAGCCGACATCGCTCTCCAGGCAACCCACACCCACTGACAGATAACATCATCACAGCTTTGAATACGGATCCTTGGTTCCTCAACAAGGATTCCCTCACAATCCATGATGGTCTAGTGTGGAAGGGCACCAAACTTTACATCCCAACCACTCTATGCATTAAAATCCTGGAATGGTGCCATGACGCAAAATTGGCTGGCCATTTCGGGTTTCTAAAAACCCTCCATTTAGTGCACAAACAATTTTGGTGACTGAGCCTCAAACCTGAGGTGGAGGACTATGTAAAATATTGTGTGGCCTGTGCTACCATGAAAGGAAGACCTGAAAAGCTGCCTGGCCTTCTGCAAACTGTGGCCAAGCCTTTGAGACCATGGGATGATATTGTCATGGATTTCATCATAGACCTCCCTTCCAGTGATGAGAAAATGGTCATCTGCAATGTCATTGACCTGTTTTCTAAGCAAGCCCATTTTATAGCATGCTCTGGACTTCCATCGGCAAAAAAATTAGCCAAGATGTTTATCCAGCATGTCTGTTGATTGCATGGAGCCTCAAAATGAGTGATTTCTGACCAAGGAGTGCAATTCACTGCAAAGTTTTGGAAGCAATTCTTGAAGTCGATAGGATCTGATCAAGGACTTAGTTCAGGATTTCCTCCTGCTACAAATGGTGCCATGGAACACGCGAATGCCATGGTGGAGCAATGCTGTTCACAGTAGCACAGGACTAATGCCATTTCTAGTAATTTCTCCAGGGTTGTGTGGAACCCTGACAGAATGTTTTAGAGGTGAAAAGAGTGTCAGACAGGGTGATCAGTTTGAAGTTGGAAATTGAAGGGATAATGTTGAATTTAGTCAATGGTTATGCTCCACAAGTAGGGTGTGAGTTAGAAGAGAAGGAGAGATTCTGGAGTGAGTTAGATGAGGTGATGGAGAGTATTCCCAGAGGGGAGAAAGTGGTGATTGGGATGGACTTTTATGAGACATTGGTGAGGGGAACAAAGGCGACAAGGAGGTGATGGGCAGGTTTGGTGTTAAAGAAAGGAACCTAGAAGGACAGATGGTGGTGGACTTTGCTAAGAGGATTGAAATGGCTGTAGTTACCACCTATTTTCAGAAGATGGAGGAACATAGAGTTACATATAAGAGCAGAGGTAGGAGTACACAGGTAGACTAGATTCTATGTAAATGAGGCAGTCTGAGAGAGATTAGTGACTGCAAAGTGGTGGTAGGAGAGAGTGTAGCCAGAAAGCATCAGATGATGATGTGTATGATGACTCTTACAGTCAGGACGAAGAGGAGAGGAAAGATAGAGAAGAAGACCAAGTGGTGGAAGTTGCAAAAGGAACAATGTTGTGAGAAATTCAGACAGAAGTTGAGACAGGCTTTGGGTGGTCAGGAAGAACTTCCAGATGACTGGGAAACCACAGCAGAAGTGATCAGGGAGACAGGTAGGAAGGCACTAGGTGTGTCATCTGGAAGGAGGAAAGAAGATAAGGAAATATAGTGGTGGACCAAGAAAGTACAGGACAGCATCCAAAGGAACAGTCTAACTAAAAAGAAGTGGGACATAGAAAGGGCTGAAGACAGTACACAGGATTACAAAAAACTGCAGTGTAAACTGAAGAGGGAGGTGGCAATGGCCAAACAAAAAGCATATGATGAATTGTACACCAGGTTAGAAATGAGGGAAGGTGAGAAGGACTTGTACAGATTAGCAAAACATAGAGATAGAGGTGGGAAGGTTATGCAACAGTGATTAAAGGGTGATTAAAGACAGAGATGGAAAGGTGCTGGCAAGTGAGGAGAGTGTGCAGAGAAGATGAAAGGAGTATTTTGAGGAACTGATGAATGAGGAAAATGAGAGGGAAAGAAGAGATGAAGAGGTGAATATTGTAGTGCAGGAAGTAGCAAAGATTATAAAGCATAAGGTGAAGAAGATTCTGAGGAGAATGAAGAATGGAAAGGCTGTTGATCCAGATGGCATACCTGTGGAGGTGTGGAAGTATCTAGGAGAGACAGCAGTGGTGTTTCTATTTAGTTTGTTCAACAGGATTTTAGAAAGTGAGAAGATGCTTGAGGAATGGAGGAGAAGTGTTCTAGTGCCAATCTTTAAGAACAAGGGTGATGTGCAGAGTTGTAGCAACTACAGAGGTATAAATCTGATGGGCCACACAGTGAAGTTATGGGAAAGATTAGTGGAAGCTAGGCTAAGAATGGAAGTTGATATCTGTGAGCAGCAGTATGGCTTAATGCCTAGAAAGAGTACTACTGATGCAATTTTTGCCCTGAGAAAGTTAATGGAGAAGAATAGAGATGATCAGAAGGAGCTGCACCACATCTTTGTGGATTTTGAGAAAGCGTATGACATAGTGCTGAGAAAGGAGCTATGGTACTGTATGAGGATGTCAGGAGTGGCAGAGAAGTATGTCAGAGTAGTTCAGGATATGTATGAGAGGAGTACAACAGTAGTGAGATGTGCTGTAGGTCAGGCAGAGGAGTTCAATGTGGAGGTGGGGCTACATCAAGGATCAGCTCTGAGTCCCTTCTTGTTTGCTATAGTGGCAGATGTGGTCAGACAGGAATCTCTGTGAACAATGATGTTTGAGGATGACATTGTGATCTGTAGTGAGAGCAGGTGGAGGAACACCTGGAAAGTGTAGGTCTGCTCTGGAAAGAAGATGAATGAAAGTTAGTTGTAGTAAGACAGAATACATGTGGGTAAATGAGAGGGAGGAAAGTGGAACAGTGAGGTTACAGGGGGCTGAGGTCAAGAAGGTGCAGTAGTTTAAGTATTTGGGGTCAACAGTCCAGTGCAATATGGACTGTGGAAAAGAGGTGAAGAGGCGAATGCATGAGGGTTGGAATGGGTGGAGAAATGTATCAGGAGTGTGACAGAAGAATGTCAGCAAGAATCAAAGGAAAGGTGTACAAGACAGTAGTGATAACAGCTATGCTGTATAGGTTAGATACTGTAGCAGTGAGGAAAAGACAAAAGGCAGAGATGGAGGTAGCAGAGACAAGGATACCAGAGACTCTTCAGGAGTGACCAGGATGGACAGGATTAGGAATGAGCACATCAGAGGGACAGCTCAAGTCAGTTGTTTTGGGGACAAGGTCAGAGAGGCCAGATTGAGGTGGTTTGGACATGTGCGGAGGAAGGAGAATGGTTATATTGTTAGAAGGATGTTGGAGATGGAGTTGCCAGGCAAGAGGTCAAGAGGAAGGTCGAAGAGGAGATATATAGATGTGCTAAAAGAGGACATGAAGTTAATTAGGGTGAGAGTAGAGGATGCTGAGGATAGAGTTAGATGGGAAAAGATGATTCGCTGTGGCAAACCCTAACGGGAACAGCCGAAAGAAGAGTACATAGAAAACATTATTACTGAAAAGTTTTTCCCTTTCTTACAATGTTAAAACTCAGCATGACTCACTACATCTAAACAAAAAAATATTCATAAAAAGGAAGTATTTTAGTTTAGGAAATAAATTATGCTTCCTGCCATGGCCACAATTTATTTAAAACAGGGTGGACAAAGTCATAGAGTACTAGGCAGTGGAGAAATTCAGCCTGGTCACACCAGTTCTACCAAACCAGTAGTGGCAATGAAGTTTGGCTCCACCACCCGGCTGGGCTCTTTTCTGTCCCATATCACCTTCTTTTTTTCTTTTTTACTCACCTGAATCGCGCAGAACAGCTGTTTTGCGCACCTCCACAGCCTTCCCAATCATCCGGGCTGCCTCTGGTAAGGAAAAACAAGCAACTTAGAAACCGTGCAGCAGCAAAATGTGCATGCACCGAACTGGTAGCAAAACTGGTTGGATTTTACCACTGGCACTAGGCTGTCCTGGAGCATTATTCTTGATATCTGCATATATCTGTTGAATCTAAAGCAGCATGCTTAAAATAGCTTCTATTATTAGTAATCAACAGTGAAAGAAATATGCCAGTCTCTTCTTTATTTTTCTGAGCTTTCTGAATATTTAGCTGGCTACCTATGACTCAGAGTGCTAGATTAGACAGGTCATAAACCTAATTCAGTAGGGCTGTTTTATGTTCTTTGAGATTTTAGGGACTAGATTATAAAATATAAAGTATGTGTTTTAATGGCAAGAAATCCTCAAAGACATCTTGCAATAATTACATGGTGCTGCTTCTAAGTTACATCTAGATGGCAGAGTACTGTATAGACTAGATGAAAGTTTTCTCCAGGTGGCCAAACTAAAGAAAATCTGATGCATCTGCTCCTGGCATGAGTTTGCTATTTATCACAGTCATAAGAAGCTCATAAACTATCCAATTTCACTAATCTCCCCTTGTGATGGCTATAAATACACTTTCAAAGGAAATTGCAGGAGAGGAAGAATGATCAATACTCTTTTCACTTTAGCAAACAAACAGGTAGAATCTGTCACAGAAGTGTGTAGATTGTTGGTTCAGTGACTACTGAAATGCACATACAAATGCACATATACACAAACACATGCTTCTTTTTTTGCTCATTAGCTTAATTAACCTTTGTTTATAGACCCATGATGGCGAACCTATGGCACGGATGCCAGAAATGGCACACAGAGCCATCTTGTTGGGCACACTAGCTGTTGGCCAACTTACTTCCAGCTGAGAATGCACATGCAATTGTGCATGCACGCATGCGTGATAGCAGAGACCCAGCTGGTCTTTGGGCCTCTGCTGTACATGCACACCATTGCAGCAGGAAATTCAGCTGGTCTTTGGAGTTCTCCTACACATGCACACATGATTGCTTATGTGTGCATGAGTGCCTGTGTGCAGTGTGCATGCATTGCACATTCAAAAGGTGCATGCATGCACAGATGGTGCAGTTCATCATGGAGGAGGAGCCACATGCAAGTGCAGATGGCACACACAAAGTGTGTACTTTTCAGCATTAGGTAAGTAAAAGGTTCTCCACCACTGGTATAGACTATTGAAAATAATGATAAATTATGCAAAAAACTGTTGAAAAAATTGTGATTTAAAAGTTCTTTGCGCGCTTTTGGAAGTGAATTGCTCATCCATTCGCTACTTGTCATTTGTATAGTAATTCTATATGGCACCTAGGAGCTTCTTGAGACTCCTCTGTTTGTGGTAATGCAACTCAGTAGCAAACTTACTGACATCTTGTCCCATTTTTTGTCACCAAAATAATCCTCCTCACCAGCTCACCCAAAAGCAGACAAAAAAAATATAAACTTTCTAGCTCTGATCTATTTTCAAACTATTTCTTTAAAGTGCAATCCTTACTGACTTTAGTATTCCCAAACTATTATAGAAATATTAAGAGACAATAGCCATATAGCTCTTTGAACACCAGGGAATATACCTCAGAAATAGGTGGGGTAATTATTAAAAGAGATTAGCAAGACCAATATGCCATTTCCAGAGTCATCAGAGCAGTAAGGTTTCACAGCTTTGCTAAGTAATTATTCTGAATAGCTGTACTGTGTACTGTATTCTGGCCATGTCTTGTGGTTATGTTGTGTCTTTTTTATTTTTTTTATTAATTTTTTTTTTTATTTTTTCTATATATTACAATATATCATTTTGTGAACAGTGTAGTACCTGGGTGTCAACCCTCTTAATACAAACTTTTGGTAATAGTCATACATTTTACAATTCATACTTTTATACATTCCCATAATAATGTTCTTGTTTATTAAATCTATCCTTCAATCTTCACATTTGATATTTCATCATATCTTTTAACTCGCACCCTTATTGTCTATACATCTTATTTTCTGTCTACATTACTGTCATATTTAACCATTTAACCATCTATAGTACTAGCATTTAGTATAGTACTAGCTAGTATTAGTACTAGCATTTCAAATATTATAACTCTTCTTTTTTGTCTTATTCATTATTTCCTCATATCTTTTCATTCCCATCTTATTTTCCATCGTATCTTATTTTATATTTTCATTCAAATCTTAATCATATAAAAGATATTGAACCACTTAAATAATTCTAATATTTGTACTATCATTACATACCTTATATTAAAAATCATCCATCTATTAATATTAAGGGTAATATCCATACCCTTACACAGCTTATATATTTCCAACCAAAAAAGAAAAAAGTGTATTAATATAAACTGTTTCCTCCTGCCCAGTTCTAATTCTATTTGTCTTCTCTCTTTTTCTAAAAAATAGTGTTTTATTAATTGCCCTCTATCTATCTTTCCTGACTATTCCTTTCTATATTTATATCTGCTGCTTTGCCTTTATACAACTCTTTTTTATTTTATCCATCGTCTCTCATCTGCAGTAAATCTTTGTTTTTTATTAGGTTTTCAAATTCCATTTTTAGATCCATATTTCTCTGTTTCATCCTTTTGACTTCTTAATTTAAGCTTTCCTTCCTTCTCTATCTTTTCCTTGTAGTTGAATTTTACCTGCTCCACCTTTGCCCCTAACTCTGTTCCAAATACTGTTTCCTGTTTCTTCACTTTCCCTTTTGATTCTATTATCAAACTCTCTCCCTAGATTATTTTCACATTTTTTTTAAAATTTATTTCAGAGTATCCATGCCAGCACCAAGATTTATAATTTGGCAATTGCATTTTGTCTTTTCTAAGAAAGCCTTAAGTAAACGACCAACTCCTTGGACCCAGGCATAATACCCATGGCTGATTTCAGGTGCCTTTCTTTCTTTTGGATGGCTTACAAAATATTCAATGTAAGGGTCATTCCAGTAGCCAACACTTACAGCATACCGCTTGCAATGAGAGGCGACGTCGCAGGTGCTTTGCACGGCTTCGTCGAAGACATCGGTGCCCATCAGGTCTCGGGAGGGGCCGGCCATGGCCGGGCGCGGGTGTTCAGCGGGGGGACGCCGGGGAGAAGTGCGAGAAGGTCCCCTCCACATTTTTTATTTTTCTTAATGTCACCTCTTCCATGTCATTCTGTATTTACTGGGTTGGTTGCTCTATTTTTCTTTCTTTTGTTTCAAACAGCTTCTCCTTCTCCTGGACGTCTTGCTTAGTTGTAGCCTCATATAGCATTGAGTCCAGCTTTGGTTTTTTAAGTTTTTTAAATCCTTGAAGTCTAATCTCCCCATCTCTTTTATGTTTTGTATCATCAACACCATCTCCTCCCAAATCTTCATTTCTTCCTGCTGAATCATCTTATAAAATTTTCTTCAATCTCTTTATTCAACAACCAACAACAACCAAATATACAATACTCAATTCCTTATCAGTCTATTTTATTGTCTCTGTATTTTCAAGCCTCTCTCACTCAAATATCAAAGAATTAATTCTTTTATTTAATCCAAAAAGTTCATCTTTAATACAGTTCAATAACACAGTAATATTTTTTAATTCTCTGGGGTCTTATCTCACCAATGTCTCCTTATTCCACACTGTCTTGCACTTTCTTCCATCAATGTGGCAGTATAAAGCTAATTTTAGGTTCCGTATTAACTGAACTCTTTCAATTTTTGTGCTTTTATA
This sequence comes from Myanophis thanlyinensis, assembly GCA_017656035.1. Taxonomy (NCBI): domain Eukaryota; kingdom Metazoa; phylum Chordata; class Lepidosauria; order Squamata; family Homalopsidae; genus Myanophis; species Myanophis thanlyinensis. The sequence continues at coordinate 5,391 of JAEANM010012358.1, read as the reverse complement.
ACAAGTAATTTGAATCCATGATTCCAACAGGTCCAAATGCCAGTCCAATCACAGATTTACCAAATTAGAACATTAATTTTTCAATTTCCCCCAATTTTTGCCTTCTTCCTTTAAATTTCCTCTTCCATTTTAAACTGACTCTTTTTTCTTCCCCCCCTTTTCTCTTTGCTGCCTTTGTTAAAATAGGTATAAAAGCTTTCCTGTTTGAAATTCTTTTTTTTGGGGGGGGAGGGGATTTCCAAGTAATCATGAGACAAAAAAATTCTTCTCACCCAACTACCCCATAGCTCAGCAACTCCGCTCCTGCATTTTCTTAGAAGTTTACATCAATGGTCATCCCAGCTTCAGGCAGACATTTTGGCTGCTTCTTCGTCCTGCCATGGCTAGAGGGAATTCAGCCCTAGGATCTTCTGGGAGAGTTGCGGTCTCTCCCTGACCTCACCAGGCATCCGTCTTTTGCTTTGTCATCCTACAGGGTGGCTTTTGGTTCCCGCAGGAGCCCACGAGTGGGGGAAGAGTAGCACAGAAGTGGAGCAGCCTGTCTAGTCATGCCACGATATCAACTGGAAGGTCTGGTTATGTTGTGTCTTGATTCTTGGATAATTGTTTTCAAGAACATCTATTGACTGAGAAATGTATTTGGAATGAAGAAACCAACTTGGAAAAGGTGACACTTCTTTCTGTTTAGGTAAAAGGGATGGGAATTGAAGGAGAATCTTTGGGTAGACAATCAGAAACAGATCATTAGATGCATCTAATGACACTGAAAGCTTGAGGCAGAGTGGTTGATTTGCTTTTGTAGTAGGACTATTTGTGCTGCCATTATACAGAACAAATACAAAAATAGTTAATTTTTCAAAAGGCAACTGGTTTTTCATCAAAGATGTTTCACTTCTTCAGCACTGACTGGATGGTGGGTAATGAAAGGATTTAGAAGTCCATATTTAATTTATAGATTTATAAGTCCAGTTGCCTCTTGAAAAAGCACCTTTGGTACAACAGTGACCTGGATACTGAAAATCTCCATAGACACACAGTTTTCAGTCATCCTGGGACTTGCATAGCTAGACAAATGGGCCCCAACAATAAAATGGGAAAATGGATACAAGAAAATCATCATAGGGGCGGGGCCCATGCCTCCTGTTCCTCTGGACTGAGGCCAGCCAGGGATCACTCCCTCCCACACAAAAGCAGCTGAAACAGCAACACAGCAGCTGCCAGAAGCCCCCACTATCCATAAAGAATATCAAGATTGGGCAGAGATGTTCAGCGAAGAGGAGTGCAACTTCCTTTCCAACACAAACCATCTGACTGTGCCATAGAATTAGAGCCAGAAGTGAAGTTTCCAAAACCGAAAATGTATTCCATGACACCCGCTGAAATGAAAATACATAGACTCTAACTTAGCTCGTGGGTTCATCAAGCCTGCCAAATCCAAAATAGCAGCTCCTGTACTATTTAAGAAAAAAAAGATGGCAAACTGAGACTGTGTTAATTTTAAATATATCAATGTGATGTGTGTGTGCAGAACACTTACCCACTCCCCCTATATGAAAGATTTATTAAACCATCTATCCAAAGGAAAAATATTCACCAAGCTGGACATCAGAGAAGCCTATTACAGGGTTCACATCTGAGAGGGGGATTAGTGGAAAACAGCCTTTAACTGCCCCTTGGGAATCTTCCAATTTAAAGTCATGCCTTTCGGAATGTAAGGGGCCCCAGCCATCTTCATGCAGTTAATTAATGAAGTTTTACATGATCATTTATATAAAGGGGTTCTTGTCTACTTAGATGATATTCTTATCTTTAGCAACACATTGGAGGAGCATGTCAAGCTAGTCCAACAAGTTCTGAAAAAGTTATTAGCTGCAAAACTTTATGCCAAGCTCTCAAAATGTGAATTCCATAAAAATTCCTTAGATTACCTAGGCTACTGAGTACCCCATGAAGAGATTGAAATGGATCCCAGTAAAGTGAAAGCAGTGCTAGAGTGGCAAGCACCATGCACATGCAAACAGCTCCAAAGCTTTCTTGGCTTCGCTAACTTCTATTGACAATTCATCCCTGCATTTGCCAAAGTAGCATTACCTTTAACCGAACTGTTAAAAACAGGCCCCTCTCCAACTAAACCTAAACCTTCTCAACTGCTGGCTTGGACAATGGACTGCCAAAAAGTCTTCAAGAGATTTTGGAGCACTTCATGCTTCCATCCACAGATGAGCTTTATAGGAATGCTGACTTCATTTTCCAGCAGGACTTGGCATCTGCCCACCCTGCCAAAAGCACCAAAACCTGGTTCAATGACCGTGGGATTACTGAGCTTGATTGGCCAGCAAACTCGCCTGACCTGAACCCCATAGAGAATCTATAGGGTATTGCCAAGGGAAAGATGAGAGACATGAGACCGAACAATGCAGAAGAGCTGAAAGCTGCTATTAAAGCATCCTGGTCTTCCATAACACCTCAGCAGTGCCACAGGCTGATAGCTTCCATGCCATGCCACATTGAGGTAGTAATTGCTGCAAAAGGGGCCCAAACCAAGTACTGAGTTAATATTCGTACTTATATTTTTCAGAGTTCTGATATTGTTGTATGTACAATCCTTGTCTTATTGATTGCATGTAATAGTCTAATTTTCAGAGATGGTGGATCAATTAAGACAAATCACAGCTTGAACTATCTTGCTTTGCATGTAATGAGTTTATTTCATATATTAGTTTCACTTTTTAAGTTGCATTTACTGAAATAAATGAACTTTTGTATGATATTCTAATTTTCCAAGTTTCACCTGTATCTTTCAACAAAATATTTAAAATTAAGATTACCTAGCAAAAAATTATGACCTAAATTCTTAGGATCTTTTCCTGTAGTGAAGGTGATAAACCCTGTAACAGTGCAACTTAGTCTTCCTAAATTATTAGGAAAGATACATCCTATATTCCATAGTAGTCTGTTGAAACCTATAATACATTTGAGATTAAGATCCCCAGCCATTGCACCTCCCAAACCTATGGTAGTCCAAGGTGAAACACACTATGAAGTAAAAAGGATTTTGGATTCTAAATTGGTTAGAGGACAATTACATTAACTAATACATTGGAAAGGATACCCCTTGTCTGAAGCTACATGGGTGAAAAGTTGGAATGTAAAAGCAGATAGGTTGATAAAACAATTTCATGACAAATTTTCTGACAAACCAAAGGGTCTCCCTGAGGGGGAGGAGAGGGGGTTAATTTCAGACTTTGGACAGTAAATTAATCCCCTATGTTTTGTGTGTGTTTTCTTTCTTTTCCAGGATGTCATATTCTCCTGAGGGGGGAAGCCTGTCAACATTGGAAGCCATATTGCCTGCAAAGGCTTCTATGCTGCTGTTGTTGGAACCTGGGAAATTGAGAGGGGTAATCTCTTAGAGAATAATTGGTAGTCTAAATAAAATTCTTTGAGGATGTCAAGGCTAGGTCAACCAACATCTGCGAAGAAGTGGTTTCCCTTTCAACCTTACTGGATTGGGCAACATGATGGTGTGACGGGTGAAGGGGATGGATTGTGAAATTTACTTGGGTGATGGGAAAATCCAGAAGTTCAGATTTAGGTTTTCCCAGATGTGCCAGTATAACTTCTTCAGTAAATTCTTACTTATGTGTCTCTGAGTGATGAATGGAAATGAGGAGTTTAGCTGGAATGCTGACAATGGGATTTTTGGTTGTGTTGAGTAACTATTTAAATTAAACTACAAATTAAATAATTTCTGCCAAATCCAATACCATTACTTCCTCTCAACCCTGTTCTGATTTTGGGAAAAGGTGGGATGGTGCTATTTCATTTCTTCAAATGGTAAGGCTGAGTTTTTGTTGCACTTTGTGCTGCTAAAATTGTTTTTTCAAAAGAGCAATGAGAATGACATTAATAATTCCCACTCAGTTTCCTTTGAATATGCTCATGTTTATGGCAAGCAAATAATAAGATTCCACTCCTTGCACTAAAAGCTGCAGGTTATTTGTTTTTGCTTATTTACATGTACATGGAATTTGTTGGAATAACAATACCCTGCACAGTTTCTTACTGCCTACTGTGGCAATAGATTTCTTCTCAAAATTTCACCTCCAGTGGGAAGGCAACAGACAGATACGTTATTGACTCAGAAGTTGGGAGTAAGACAGGATGCTGCAATGGAGACAGACCAAAATAAGCAAGGTTATGTGAATGATTAAAACACTGTCCTATAGAAATTACATTTTGTACAAGATGAAACTGATTCTCTTACTAAGTGTTGATTGGAAGATGGAGCATCACCTATTCAGCTTTGGTTTCTTTTTCATAGGCCAAGTTATTGTCCCAAATTGCAGCCTGAGTAATATATCCTATCCAATCCTTAGTTATGCCAAGCAAGAATGTGTAGTTGGGGAAAGGGAAATAAAATAATAGGAACTTAACAATGATTGAACTTACAACTATAAAATTCAAAGTAGAATACCTCCTTGTCATATAGACACTCTGATTACAATAGCTATCCATTTCTATATGAGACATGGTATATTTATATTTCCTCTAAGGTATTGCTGTATTTGAATAATATAGCTGATTTTGAATATTCTCATTTCAATGAACAGTTTGCTATGCAAAATAGAAAAATAGTATTTCAAATGTTGAATCTTTTACAAGTAATTGGACAATTTTATTCCAGGTATTTGCATCGTGAAAATCTTCAATTTTTCTTTCTTTTTTCTTTGCTTTTATTCTGATGTATTAAGGATGCTTGGAAACCTTGTTTAATCTTGTTAGAAGCTGTAGTTGGTGTCTTTCAGTGATTTCATTCTTCTTTCGTAACAGACTAAAGGCATATATAAAATAAAAGAAATCAAAATACTCATTTCCTAAATGTGAAAATTAGAGAATAGCTATAGATAACAGCTTCCTGAAAATCTGAGATGCAGATTAATGATGCTGTTGCTGATTTCCAGCTGAGATGTATATGCAGTCAGCAATAGTAAGTGTGCATCAATAAAAGTGTGAAAGAGTAAATCTAAAGCATTGTATGTGATAGGAACGGAATATAAATAATAACAGATAGATTAACATATAGTGCATTGGCATCCTATGACAGGAGCCAAACATGTTCAAGTCATTAAACCACCCCAATGAGGCTGTTGAAGTGATGGGCCGGTGCCTGGAGGCCGTGGAGAGCTGGATGGGGTGTAACAGACTTCAGCTCAACCCAGCTAAAACCGAGTGGCTGTGCTTTCCGGCATCCAGATTTAGTCAGCTTCCATTATCGCTGGCCGTGGGGAATGATGTATTACTCCCCACGGAAAGGGCTCGCAACTTGGGTGTCCTCCTGGATGTACGGCTGTCATTAGAAGATCATATTGCAGCCGTCTCCAGGGGGGC
>JAEANM010012357.1:0-14850 GCA_017656035.1 Myanophis thanlyinensis | reverse complement strand
AAGCTGGATTTTAAGCGGAGGTTTGGAAAGAGCCCTGCACCACGGAACTTTCCCCACCCACCCCCAACCAGATGCCCGGGCTTCTCCCAAGCATTTCTTTGCTTGGTATTTGTGGAAGAGCCACAGTCAAGGGGCCACAGAGCCGCATGTGGCTCGCGGGCTGCAGTTTGCCGACCCCTGACTTATGGGAAGCTGTTAGAGACTGTTGGAAGTGACAGGCACATGACTGCAGCTGAGTGTGGTAGTGCTAAAACAGCCACAATTTTCCAAAATTTCAATCCCGTAGAAATAATGGTCCTGGATTTAGAACACATTCTGTAAGTTAGCCCATTTGCGTTACATTGATTCAAAAACAGTTGACCTATGATGCACTGTTTTGTCCAGTTGAAAGTTACAAACAGATGAACAGGCACAAGAGTTTTAGTAGTATATAAATAAGGGTTATAGCAATAGGGCTTAGACTTATATATTGCTTTACGGAGCTGTACAGCCCTATTTAAGTGGTTTACAGAGTCAGCATATTGTCCCCAACAATATGGGTCCTCATTTTAGCGATGCTGAAAGGCTGAGTCAACCTTATAGTGAATGTTTGCTCATGTATCTTTTTTCAAAATATAAACTGTTCACTCAAGCAATAATTTCTGGTTTCCAGAGCAGTTTTGACAGACCTAGATCATACCAATATGATAATTTCAAGATGAAATATAAATACTGAAGACATATTGTACATACTGAGTGATTCAGAATCTTTAAGGACAATGAAACACATTCAGAAGGGGAAAATAGAATTTAGTCCCTTTTATTGATAATAGTCTAAAAGGACAAATTGTTTGGTTCTGAGGTAAATAATGAAAACTCACTTCTGTTTCTAACCTTCTGACCTATTTCTGACCTCATAATTGTATAATGTTGACAACTGGAGATTTTTAACAATTATTTTAGGATTTAGGATAGAGATGCGTTCTCTTATTCTTGTGTTGTGTCTATGGAGATTAGCAGTCATCCAGGTCATGATTGTCCAAAGGTGCTTTTCCAAAAAGGAACTGGACTTTCTTGGTTTTTTTCCTTGAAAACGTTTTGCTTCTCATCCAAGAAGCTTCTTCAAGCTTCTTTTTCAAGAAAAAAACCCCAAGAAGGTCTTAATTGCCTTTTGGAAAAGCATCTTTGAGACATTCTTGTATGTTTTTTTTTTTCAGTTTCATATTGCTGGAAGGTTTCCCTGGATGTTCTTTTTACACTGATATTCTCGCAGAACAGTAAAAAGTCATTGTGGATGAATAAACCTGCTTTTAGTATAAATAAATTATTTTGGCATTTGCCAAGAAATAAATGTGAAACCGAGTCACCATGTCCCCCCATCCTCTCCCCTCCCCATTTTCCTTCATATTTCAGATCTGTGGGAGGAATTCGGGCATCTTTGTATAATGCGGTGACAATCGAAGATGTTGAGAAACTGGCAACATTGATGAAAAGCTTCATGAAGCTGCATTCATAACCAACTAAAGTAGATGGTGTTGTGCTGAACCGCTTTTGAAATAAACTAGCAAAGAATTAGTAACTAGAAAAAGTTAATACAAAATGTTCCACGGTATTATATTTTTTGAAACAAAAATGTTGATATTTTTTCTGGCCAGTCAAATATGCATAGCAGTTTTGACTGTCTTAAAGACAGCCAAGCTGCACATTTCATCCTAAAACCAGTGCTTTCTTTCTGTGACTGTTTAGTGGTCCATAAAAGGATTGGTAAGCTTTTAATTTTTAATCGGATTATATTGGTCATAAGATACCAAGAATTCTCAGAAACATACAATCTCAGTGCTGCACACAATCCAATCTTGTATAAATATATATTTAAGTATACTTTGTTACATTTTCCCCATGTTTGTTTCTGCCTTGATTTATTTAATTTAAAGTCTAAATCTTCAGAAAGGCTGCCCCATAAGGGTGAGTTGGCCACTTTTTCAATGTCTGATCATTCCAAGTGCCTATCACTAAAAGTGCCTAAAGAAATTGCTGCCAATTATACAGACCACAGGCCTCAATCTGGCAAATGTTTTGAAACAATATGCCTAATGAATTGAAGGCCTGGCTCAATTGTTATTTTCTAACTGTTAGCATATAGTTAACTATACCAAGGTGGAGGGTTTTTTTTTTTTAAACTCTTAAAATAGTGCACTTAAATCATTTTGGCAATCTTAAGTTCTCAGCACAAAAGTAAAAAAATCTTTTCCTATCCTTTCCCCTTTTGAAGTCAACATTACTTTCGTGTTTTTATAAAACAGAGTTGACCCCAAGGTTCCCCCTTATTGATTACTTTTGGTCAGATGTACACTTTTGCTTTTTCAGAAAAGGTAGCTGCAGTAAGATGGGATTACGTGTCTTCTACACGCTTAATTCATAAAATCAAACTTAAAAGATTGGAAGGATCCATGGAGATCATCTAGTCCACTGCAGAGTTCCTTTCCTCAGCCCTGCATGGTCTCCCTCTATTGGCCCCTGTGGAACAACTCATATTTTTTTAATTTTGAATGTCATCCTCATATATTGTGATCTTCACACATTCCTCATATTTACACCTTCAATCCAATTCTCTCACCTGTCCAATAATGTTTCTCTTAAAGTAAGCAAAACAATTATAACCTCACAGTTAATTATATTGTTAATTTATAACATTGAACAAACTGTCCCCAGCTGCTTAAAAAAAACCACAGCACATTATAAGTAAGATCATAAATTGGATATTTGATCAGTTTCCATCTCCTTAAAATGGAAGCTTATAAAACAAGGAAGAAAATTTCCAACTGAATGCAGAATTTTATTGCATTCAATATGGATGCAGAATTATATTTGGTTAGAAGGCCATATGTTGTGTCCTGGGAGAAGCATTGAGAACTATATGAAGGTGGAGAAGGTGTCCATCTGCAGAGTAAGCTATATTTTTCTCCAACCATTTTAATCAGATGTTATATCTCTCCAATCACAATAGATTTAAAAGCATTAGATTTTGAGAGACTTTCTGTCTTTCATAGTATCTGCCTGTCTTGTTACGATAGTTGATAATACTTTTGGGTCTTTCTATTACAAAGTGTTGTCTGATATCGTGCTTGTCGTTAGGAACAACATTCCCCTCCCTAGGATTTGTATATGTCTTATTCAAACCTAATTCTTAAAAGTGGCATTTCACCCATCTTTGAATTAAGTTTAGCAGGCTCCTTTGATGAGGTGTTGGTTTTACTCTTTCTAGATATATGCAATTTTATTTTCCCAGTGTTGTTAATTTGCTTTTAATATTGTATGTTGCTCAGAGACACTGAAATCAGTCAACTTTACAAATGGGATTAAATACATTTTAAATATGAATTGGCTACTTTAGTTTCAGACTAAAACTGCACAGCATTCCTTCAAAAGCCGCATTGCACACCATTCTGTACAGTATTAACATTATTTAAACAACTTTACTTAATAATATTCCTTTGTTTATTTCTTGGCATAATGTCTGAAGTAGATGTCCATGTATCTATTGAAAGGTGTGTGTGCTGATTTTAAAATAGCAATGTTTTATTTTTTGTATTCCACCATTAATTGAAAAAATATTAATAAAAAACCTTAAAATAGTTATTTTGTGATTTGATTTTCTTTTAATATAAAACATGATAAATTTAAATTCTGTAAGACCTGCAGGATCATTAGCATTGATTATAAAACTTCTTAAACTTTGTAAAGATCACAGAAAAATATTTTTTATCAATCTTACAAAGTTGAACTTTGTTTAGGATGAGAATCCCAATTTTTTTTTTTTTTTTAGGAGAAAGAGCACATTTCACAAAATGGCTATTGATCCCATTACAAAGTGCCCAAATACCAGTGGGCCATGTTTAGGATCCAGCATTTAGTTTCCTCAGCCAAAGACTGTTCTGGTTCAGGTCTTCAAACACATGAAGGCATACCTGGCTGTATGCCACAACTTATGCGGAGATAAGCAATTCCCTGGCTGAGAGCCCAGAATGCTATCTTAATTAAAACCAAAATTTGATAGCAACTTACAGATTGTCTGAAAGCCTTTCACACCGCTAAGTTGTTTCCTGCAAAATTCCCCTCCCATCGCCCCACCTATAAGCTCTCCGGGAGGGACCAATCATTAGCCACCTGTATCCTATTCTGTGATCCTTTTTCTGAAGCTGCTCTCTCCTTGCAGCCCTACACATATGCATGTCAGGGACAGCCTCCCTCTGTTCTTCCTCACTGCTCCTCCTCACTGCTCCCTGACTCAGGCACCACCTGGTGGTCAACAGGCCTCTTTACAGTGGTGGAATTCAAATTTTTTTAATACTGGTTCTGGGGCATGGCTTGGTGGGCATGGTTGAGGGGGGTCACATGACTGGGTGGGCAGTCTCTGTAAGCAGGGCAACGAAGATTAGGCTAGACCAGAATGATTTTTTTCCTGCCTTCCTTACAGGATTAACCTGTAAAGTAGAAAAAAAACAAAAGGAGATTTCTTCAAATGACCGTTCTCCGAACTGCTTAGAAAATTTACTATTTGTTCTAGTGAACCTGCTAGAACCAGCTGAATTTCACCTTTGCCTCTTTAGTTCCTGCTCTGATTCTAAACACCTCCCCCAGAGTCTTCCTCAGCTTCTAGGGCAGTCCCATAGTGTTCATCGCTGTCAGATTCCACCAACAGCTCAGCCAGCCGCTGTTGGGCCACAACAAAGACTACAATATCAAGATCACATCTCATCTTCCTCCTCTCACCTTACTCAACATAGTCCAACATAGTCCCTATCTAGGGACATTGTTCTTGGCTAGCATGCTTGTCATGTTGTCCCAGGAAATGAACATTTGCAACCAAGAGGCAGTGACAGGACATTTGTATAAAATAGATAACATTTTAAAATTCTGCATGATGCTATAGGTTCTCACTGGGGCTGAACTATTTCTTCTTTCAGAATTGTCATAGTTCCTTTTTAGTCAAATCCCTAGTATTATGTGATGCTACTTATTACACACAAATGGATAATAAGTTAGAGGACAAGGGTACTACATGACTGTGATTTGACCTATCAGCCAAAATCAAATGTTTAGAAGTTTATCTGAAATATATGACACGTGACTAGTCTTCCTTACCCTCTTCTCAGGATTAAATCATGGCAACAAAAATGGTTAGGTCAAATGGAAAACACCAGTTTTGAAAGTTGGCTTGAGTCTCTGGGCAAAAGCTTAAGTATTTAATTTTGCTAAGACACACATGAATTGGTATATGAAAGAAATTTGATTTTGTCTTAGTTGATGTTGGAAAACATACTGGAACCTATCAATAAATCATCTCAGGGCTTCTAAAGCCAAATATTGATAGCAAAGCGTAACAGGAATGCCCGAAAAGCATTGATATAGATACTGATACACCAGGATGAAAGTTTAGATCTTATTCCATATTTTCCACTAATTAGGTATTTAAGTACCCTTCATCTCCCGTGTTTTGACTTAACAATTTTCATAATTGGTCATGCTTGTTGAGACTGATGCAATTTAAAATTCAACTGTATTAAGAAGATACTATCCAAAATTGATTGATTGATAATGTGCCATCAAGTTGGTTTTGGCTCTTGGCAACCACATAGATTTTATTTATGACAATCTATCACTAACATGGTCTTTCAGGGCCCATTGCCATTGTAACTGAGTTCATCCACCTTGCTGGTGGTCATCTTGTTCTCTTCCATCTTTCTCAGTATTGGAGCCTTTTTCAGAAGTCTTCACATAATGTTTCTGACATAGAATAATTTGAACCTGGTCATTTGTAATTTATTGATCTGTTCAGTAATCCATATTTTTTTTCTTTCCTGTTCACTGTATTCTCCGAGTCATCTCCAACATCGAAGTTCAAAATGTCAATACTCTTCCTATCTTGCTTCTTCAAACTCAACTTTCGTTTCTGTATACTATCACAGGAAATATCATGGCTGGTATGATAGACACATTATGACATTTGAATTTTTTCCTCCAAAGTCTCATGGCTATTCTGCCAAGTGCTAATCTGCGACATATTTCTTGGGGGATGATTCTTTTACTATCCATCACTTTAATATCTTCATTGTCAGTTGTAAGGCTGGTAGTCCTATCTGTTGGCATTAGTTTGGTCTTTTGTATTTAATTTTAACATCATGTTTTTTTACATTGACCCTTGATTTTTATTACTAGAACTTTCAAATCTTTTGAATTTCTGGCTATCAGGCTGGAGTCATCAACATAATTATTGTTTCTTCCTTTAATTGCAAAACTATGTATATGTGTATATATTTATATGTATGTATAGTATATAGTATACATATACATATGCATCTTCCTTCCTTCCACTTCCCTGCCTCCCACAATGCAACATAATTATGGCTTCTCATGAATATGTATGTGTGGTATGTAAGTATGTATGTATGTAGATATAGTATATATATTGAATAAATTAAGGGAAGATTATACAGATTATGATCCATTATATTCCTTTGCCAACCTGAAGCCAGTCTGTTAAACATCCCTAATCACTTATACTGGTCCCTCTTTGAAGACTGTTGATGAATACAAATTTGTCTATTTGAGGTTTTGCAAGTAAGAGTTCCCTTTTCTGTGCCAACAGAAGATATGACTGGTGCTGTCATCTTGCCCAATGATATTGATTAGTGGAATAGGAAGTGATTGAAAGCAGCTCTTGTCTATCAAATCAAAGGAAAATAGTTCCATTAGAGTCAAAGGCACTGATTTTGTGCCTCATGATGTGTGTGGCAGTTCTCTGTTTTGAGGAGACTGAAGGTATGTCGTTTCATTTCTTTGAAACATAAGTTCCTATGTGAACCTTATTTTGCATTATTTTAAAAGGTTATAGCCATTTATCTGAAATGCATAATCTCACTCGTGAGCATGAACATGTTTGATATTAAACTGTCTTTCTAGAGATAGCTTTATTTTTTAACAGACATGACAGCATAGATCTTTAATCTTGTCTGCCAGCCCAAGATGCACTGACATTAAATTAAATCTGAGAGGTGAATTTAATATCACCTTAAGGTGGCTGAACATGGCAAAAAAACAGATTTCTTATTTTGTGCCTCCAAATTATTAAATGTTAGAAGTAACATTAAAGATGGTAGGATATTTTGATGGATTGGTTTCTGTCAAATTAAGGTGAAAACATTATTAGGCTTGGTATTATATCAGCATATGATTAATGTTTGTTATATTACACACTTTGAATGTTAAATAAAATGTGTGGAAAAAAATCTCTTCACATTTGATAAGGATGTGCATAATTAAAAACTGAAATGTTACTTTGTTTTTAAGTGAAATCAATCATTTTAATTGGAAAGAAATATCCCTTATTTCTGTTGGTAATTGGACTCTCGATAATTTTAAATGGAGATTCATAACAGTTTGTGATAAATTGGCTCCTTTTAGGCTAAAAGAAGCTCAGAAATTATAATTAGCTCTGGATTACTCCTGGATGACTAGATCAAAGAGATTGAAGGAGATAGGGAGAAAAGCTGTTTAATACATGAAGATTTATTAGGTTTTAAAGCAGCTCAAGAATATACGTATGTTAGTAGCAAAAACAAAAGCGCCACAATTCCAATGAAAAGAAAAATCTCAGAGTATGAAAGGAAATGAATATTTTAGTCTCTGCGCAATATTTGAGCTGAAGAATTTATGTGTCGGGGATTTAAATCTGCAGAACTATTGTAGCAGGAATTGCTACTAAAAATTATTAGAAACTATAATTTGAACAAATATAATTAGCTAAATCTGATTCAAGTTCATTATCTTTCTCTTTCTGTCTCTCTCTCTCTTTCCTTCTGTCACTCTATCTCACTCCACCCACAAAACCAGGACTTAAAAAACATTAGACAACCTATGCCCCTTTCTTTCTTTCTTTCTTTCTTTCTACAATGCAACATCATTATGGCGTCTCATGAATACTAAGGCTGTGTCTATTCAGGTTTCTTTCCTGTTTTGCTACTCATAGATAGATGTTGTTGTAGAGACCACAACACAACAAACGACCCAGGAGATTACAACACAAGGCCCAGGATATCACAACAATAGAACTTGCAAGATCATCACACAACCCATTACCCAGGCCGTTACAACACAGGAGGCTGACAGACACACAGCCAATACCTCAGCCACACAGGATCTTACGAAAAAGCCAACCAATCTGCTAACATCAACACCATCAACCAATCAAGAAATAATAAAACAGCCAACCAGCCCAGCACACCAAATCCCCCTACCAATATTTATAGAGAGACGGCATCTCCGATCACGCTTTGCTCACACTAGCACGAAGCAGAAAACACCAGCCTGAGGATGGTGAATGGGACCTCGCCGAAACATTGCCAAGATACTATCAATCTTACATGGGAAAAGACCCGAACACACCTAGACCTACACACACACACACATACACACACACAGAGTTTTGATGTTTTCTTATTTTTTGGTATACTTTTTGGTACACACACATATATGCACATACACGCATATAGGCGCACACATACATGCATGTAGCAGGCAGACAGATATCTCCAAGACATGACATTCTGATAGTGACAAGGTGATGTTGAGAAGGTAGACACTGAAAAGGATTTGGACTGAATTTATTTAAATTTTTTTCAGCTCCCCATTTTTCAGGAGACAAGCATCATGTTACATTCAAGATTACTTTCCTTTCAAGGGAGTGCATTAAGTAATATGTCAGCATGTATCACCTTGTATCAGCTTTATTATACTGCTGTTATCAGAACTCTTCCAGAGTTGAAGGTGACATGCAAACAGAAAGCCTTTGTAATGTCAGCAGCAAGGTGAAAAGTTACAGTAAATTAAGCTGGAAAGTCTGTAAAGCAATCTGCTTGCTTGCATAGTGTGTCTAATAACGCTGCAACATTTTCTGAAAATAAAGAGGGGAAAAATCTAAATTTTGCTGAGCTTTCAGAAGGTGATACAGTCTCGGAAAAAGTACATGAAGTAACTGATACGTTCTCTGAGACAGTCAGCCTATCTTGAAACACACAATCCTTTGGTTCAGTCATGGCATCACTACTGGACCTCTTCTTCAGATTGGTGAAAAGTCCTTGGGCCAATTAAATTTAGTTTCCTTTATACATGATAGCCTTAGAGGGGAGAGTTCATGTACAATTACTTTACTTAAGAGTGAAGTTCTCTTATGGCAGACAATTGTTCTTTGATGTTTGAAGCCTCCCAGGGGTGAACAGGTATGTTTAGTGACATCAATACATCATCTAAGTGAGGTGGGGCAAAATCAGTTAAAAGGGAAGTTAGAAACCTCTAACCTGTAGTCTTTTCAGTCACTAAGTAAGTATGTTTATTGTTGTAGTGTGCCATAAAGTACAATAAAACAGTTAACAGTAAAAGAGTAAGACTGTAAAAAATGTATTTATAGAATATTGAACGTAAAAAGATTACAGCAAAAAAAAAAAAAGGCAAAGCTGTAACTAAAAATTAAAATATTTCTAAGTTTAAATGACAGCAGAGCAAAAGCAGCAGCTCGGTTGCTGACAATTGGGACTAATTCTATAAGAAGAGAGTTCAATTTTGTTGAGGTTGCAGCCCTTGCATTCACATCTAATCTGTAATTTGACCCTGATCTCATTCTACATGCAGAAAAAATTCTTTTTTTTCTTTATTGTATTTTTAAGTGGAGGCTTGGCACGTAGCTCAGAGATTCACAAATATCTTTTTTTATTGTTAAAATTACTACCGTATTCTGGTTTTTTAATGATTAATTTTCCACTAATGATGTTCTACCTGCTAACTGTACAACTTCAATAACTTCCTTGTCCATTCACTGATATTTTATAGCATCAATTATTTTTCATTTGCTTGATTGTTTTTCCTTGTTTTAGAAAAAAGGATGGAATATAATAATGAATGCTGGGAAGGGGAGATGAGAAAAGGCTTCAGTTTCTGAACAATCTGTCTCTCTACCTATTTTTGACCGAAGTATTTATCCCTAACCCTAATGAAGAAAACTGTCAGCCAGCAATATATTTTGATATTACTACAATATTCACTTTTATTATCTCAGTGGTTCTTTTGGTATTGATATAAAAGTGTTCCTGTGATTCTAGTTTTTCATTTTGAAGAATGGTATTGGGTGACATAAAGGAAGACTTTTCTATAGCTGGACAAAGGTGCAGAATTTCCGGTTCCAAATATTTCTTATGTAGACGGTCTTTCCCCAGCATATAAAGTTGTATTCTAAAAGCAGGTGGTTTTTCAAGGTTGAGTGTTCTTTTTAGTGCCTTTAATTTTTTAAAAAGGTTTAAAAGTGGGTTGTTATCTGCTACTGCCTTTAAAATAACTTATTTTGAATTACCATTTATTTTGTTTTATGCTTATTAGCTATTAATCAGAAATCAAACTGAAGTGGGATATTCAGGCTGAAATCCTATATAACTATCTGGAGACCTTTAATGCAATCACCATCTTCAGCGGAGAACTCAGTGGGATACTTCATAATTGTATAAAGTATTTATACTGATTAAGCCCCAGTTTTTTTTTTAATAGGGGAAGGTGGCTTTGATGGCAATTTTTACTCTCTACCCATTATGGACCCCAAGATAAATATGCTTACATAAATCTGCATTTAATCTATTAGTTTAGAAAAAAAGTACATCCCTGCTGTTATAACTTTTTTGCTACTTCCAAGGAAAAGAGTGAAAAACTTCCATCTGTTATCATTTGTCATTTCATCCACCAAATGTGCAGCAATACCAACTGTACATCCAGTTCCTAAATTCGAGTTTTATGAAGTTTCCTGTATGTAATAAAGGAGTAGATAGTCCTGGCTTGTTTAGTGAGTGCTTGAAGTTACAATGTCACTGGAAAATGTGACTTGTGACCATTTTTCACACATATCTCCGTTGCAGCATCCTCAAGGACACATGATTAAAATTCAGGCAATTGGCAACTGACTCATTTTTATGACAGTTGCAGTTATTATTTAGAATATGATGCATTCATGATGGAAGAGAAGCCTAACATAAATACACAGTCCATATAATTATAAGGAAAACTTATACGGGAATATGGCAGTGGCCTCATAAGTGGATGTGCAGTTCAGCTATCCAGGCGATCACCTCTGGCGTTGCTTCATGCAGATCTTCTAGGGAACCAGTGAACATGCGTGGTATGCAAACTTGCACAATATATTTAATAGTTTGCATACCAGCCCCACAATCACAAGGGGAATCTTTCCATTCCCATTGATATAGGCCAGAGGCACTTCTTCCAGATTACACCTAATTCTATTCAATTTCTATCAGACTGTTCTGTCCTAGGCCTCCCAAGATGCAGAAGCAGACTCTGCTTTCTGCTAAAACCTCTTTATTACAGCTACAGAGGAATTCTTCTGTTTTAAACAAAACCAGGATTTCCCGTTACAATCCTTTATCAGGCTTGGAACAAGGCCAGATGATAACTCACAGTTACACACTGCAGTCATGAAGGCAGAAACAGAACTTTCCCAAATTAATTCAAAATAAATTGTTCCTCTTCACGCCTTTTTTAAATCCCTCGGGGGGGGGGGATCACCGGCCACCTGTGCTCTTCCTTCTGAGACAGCCCTGATTCCTGAACTGCTCCCTTCTCTGGGCAGCTGTGCACATGCGCACATTGGGAACAGTCTCCAGCTGTTTTACTTCACTGCTATCTGACTTGGAAGGTAGCTGATGACTGACAGATGTCCCTGGCCCCAGCTCTGTCTCTGATCACTTGTCAGAGTCTTTCCCAGACTCCAGGACAGGCCCATGTTGTTCCTCACTGTCTGAGTCTGCCAACAGCTCCACTGGCTGCACAGTGGAGACAAAGCAAGGCAGATCAAAACCAGGTGGTTTCATAGAGAGTTCAGTAATGGTCAGGTCACAAGAAGGTACCTTGGACCATTTCTTTCTTCAGCCCTTCTTGGGGTTATGTTGAATAGATGTTGAGTGAATAGCAGTTTTCAATCTTGTAATGGGCTGTGCATTATCCCTGTGAATAGGGAGGGCCTCATTGTTCAGCATCCTTGATCATAGCCGAATGAGAGCTTGTTGTCTTCTAATGTGGAATGGTACCATATTGCTAAGCACTGCTAACCAGTGCATTAATGTGGGATACAATATGCCAGAGATGAAATGCATTGTCTGGCATCTACCATTTGGGTGTGGGTGTAAGTTGAGGAGTATCTGCATAAAAAGTAGAAAACTTCTAGATAATTGCACATTGAAACTGATTTGGCACCAGATTTTTGGTTGTTTTTAATGTTTTCACTGGTTGAGTTTTATATGATTTTTCATTTTTGATGGGGAGCTGCCTAGAGTTGGTTGAAAGATGGGCTGCTATATAAATGTTTTAAATAAAATAAAATAAATAAAGATGCTTTTACCCATTGCAGCAGCAGCTGGATGTTCTGATGCAACCTTTAACCTCCTCTACATTCAGACTTGAATGCTTCAGAACAAGGTGTCCAACCGTAGCAACTTTTAGACCAGTGGATTTCAATTTCCAAAATTTCCCAGCCAGCCAGTTGAAGTTCACAATTTTTAAAGTTGCCAAGGTTGGACCCACCTGCTTTAGAATATTCAGTCTTCTTAATATTATACTTTTGTGCTCTCACACAAGACCTGATGTAGCTATAGTTACCCATGATGACAGAGTGAATGCTGAAGTGCTCCTAAAACTGCAGTCTCTCCCACGTCTGTTCTGAGATTCTAGACTTTGAGTCATTGCCAAAATAGCAGACAGACATTGCAGTAATATATAGTAGGTGTCAGGCTAAAGGAAGTTACACCCTCCCACTCTATGTCTTCCACCTAATGCTGGGCACAGCTTGGCAGTCTGCAATGCCATACATCTCAAAGAAACTGCTAAGACATAAGCAGAATAATAGCACTTAAAAGTGAATACTTAGCATGCTGTCAAAAGGTAAACAGGTTCCTAGGTAAGGCTGGGGAAACTGCTGTCATTCAACATTTATAACCGGATAATAAAGCAATTTATGTTACATTTACACAGATGGGTTTCCTCCATTTGCTTCTGCTTTGCAATATTTTATCACATGGGTTACACAACCTTCTCTGAATGAGTATATCTTTTGGGATAAGTCGCAGCTCTTCAAATATTACTGAAGCACAAATCAGCCAATTCTGGATGAGTTTGCTTTGCATTGACAGTTCAGCAAGGTCCATGGGTTGCTCTAAGTAATCAGTTTGATGAAGGCCCTCGGGATGGATAGTTGGACATCCTGGGTCTTTCCCTTTGACAACAGCAGTTATAACAAAGTGGTAAAGTTGGTGGGTCGGCAGAAAAAAGAGAGAGAGACAAGTGTTCTCTAGAAGAGTCTATCTGTGGCAAATTCTACCTTCTGATTCTGAAATTGAAAGTGGAACTAATTTTAAATTTTTTGAAA
The DNA here is from genome assembly GCA_017656035.1 of Myanophis thanlyinensis. Classification (NCBI taxonomy): domain Eukaryota; kingdom Metazoa; phylum Chordata; class Lepidosauria; order Squamata; family Homalopsidae; genus Myanophis; species Myanophis thanlyinensis. The sequence goes on along the minus strand of JAEANM010012357.1, from coordinate 1,397 downwards.
TGGACAGGCCTGCTTTCTACACATCAATTTAATTCAGCCTTTCCCAACCCGGCCTCCTTCCTATGTGCCAGATTATAGCTCCCTTAATTTCAGCTATTGTGAGACCTATCTGTTGTAGAGTCAGAGGAACACAATGTGGGAGGACATCATGTGGCCCTTTGCAAAACAAGAGAGTTAGCAATGGATGTGCTACCTAAAGACAAACCAAATGCAGAGCAGTCAATAGAAGAAAGCACAACAACTGAACACTGATTTCATGAACTATAGACAGTGGTGGGATTCAAATAATTTAACAACCAGTTCTCTGCCCTAATGACCAGCTGAGCCAGCAATTCTCTGAACTGCTTAGAAAGTTAACAACTGGTTCTAGTGAATAGGTGTGAACTGGTTGAATCCCACCTCTGACTATAGACCTTATTTTTTAACACCCATCCACCCACCCACCCATCACCGGAATTTTCTCCTAATAGCTTCAGTAGTTTTTCCACAGTGAAATTTCTTTGCAGAAATTGCTAAATTCTATTTAATTGTTTTCAGTTTAACTTGCCAGGGAGAGGTTGTACAGCCAGCAAGCCATGTGCCCTGATGATGACTGAAGCTTTAATTTTGTAGGAGCTGAGTTGGAGAAAGCTGCTATAAACTGGTATGTGGAAAATATATGCATTGTTGCAATGTGTATTGGTTTGTATATGTGCGTGTGTTAAAAGCACTGCAAAATTCAGAAGCAAAACAGAAGTAACAAATGATTTACTGCTGAAATTATCTGGACAGGCCAAAGAAAGAAAAAAGACTGGACTAACAATGAGGCAAGATAAGAAATAGTAGCGTTCTTTTATTTATTGTATTTATATCTCACTTCCTTCCATTAGGCAGTTCCCAAGAGCATAGATAATGGTTCCAAATGTAGTTTCCTATCATAACCATTGACCCAAGCTGACTTAGTTTCATCCATTTTAGGAATGATGTGTTTTCACACCAGAGCCCTCACTTTGTGCATAAAGCAATAATTTGCACTGACCCATCTTCTTAAACAGAGAGGAAAAAAAATCCTCTGAAAAGGAGAGAAGCAAATCTAAGAGGGAGAAACTCTTAAGTACAAATATTTGCTGCCAGGTGCTATTGGGGAATGCATATGTGTTTTACAGATGTTTATTCCAGTTTTCCTCTCCTAGTTGTCTTTGGGAGCAGCAAAAAAATAATAATTAAATGATCTGATCCCACAAACACTTAATTTGGTCAGTGGGAGATAGTATTAGAATAAGGCCAGTTGATTTGTAGACAGACTACACTTGAAAAGGTTAAATTGTCCCACCCAATTAATTCCTTTAAGAGAACATGAAGACCCAGCCTGTTGTCCGAATTGCTTGCTTGCTTGCTTGCTTGCTTGCTTGCTTGCT
>JAEANM010012356.1:0-14850 GCA_017656035.1 Myanophis thanlyinensis | reverse complement strand
CTCTACCGGGCTTCCGTTGATGACCGGGGTTTGGTATTTCCTTTCCTGTTTTGTACTGAAGTCCACTACCAATTCTTCTCCTTTCAATTTTAGAGATGGATACAAATAGCCCATCGAAATTCTCCAGAAAATTTGTGAGCAGAAAGATTGGGTGGAGGATTTCTTAGAGTTTCTTCCATAAAAAAGGAAAAAAAATAGTGCAACATTTTTCAAAGGGTAACTCCTCTTTAGTAGCTTCCACAATAGCGTATTCTGTGCACACATATCCCTTGGTTCCTTTGAAACCAAATAAATGCAAAAGTGCCACATTACACCTAAAAGAAATGTCTCCAAAAATGTCTTCTCCTTTGAATAAAAGTCTCTAAGGAGTTTGCTATCTCAAATTGAACAAGAAGCAGTAGGGAGAAAATGCAGAAGAACTGCTCCCTGTGGCATGAGACTTTATAGCTGTAACTCCTTTCCCGCATCCTCACATAAGTTTTATGTGATACAGCTGTGGGGAATTGAAAATCAGCCAACCTTTTGTTCTTTTCAAACCACTACAATATGTCCTTCAACAATGCTTAAAATATGTCAGCTTTGAGATCTGAGGTATCTCAGAGACCAGAGCATACCACTAAATAGGAGCCACTACCAGTGGTGGAATTCAATTTTTTTACTACCAGTTCTGTGGGCGTGGCTTGGTGGGTGTGGCTAGGGGGGTCATGTGACTGGGAGGGCAGTTTCTGTAAGCAGGGCAATAAAGATTAGGTTAGAAACAACACCAGGATGTTTCTTTCCTGCCTTCCTTACAGGATTAACCCTGTAAAGTGGAAAAACCCCCGAAAGATTTCTTCTAACAACCAGTTCTCCAAACTATTTAGAAAATTTACTACCAGTTCTAGCGAACCTGCTAGAACCTGCTGAATTTCACCTCTGCCACTACAGAAAGATCTGTTGCTTTAGGAGCCAAGTAGCCATTTTCTAAGGCATGGAAACAGGAATTTGGCTTTAAAGCATTTCAGGCTTTACATATTAGTACCAACACCTGAGTCTGACTTGGTAGTAGATTGGAAGCTAGAGCAAATCTTGTTAAAAAAAAATGTGCTGGAAGGTTATTAAAGGGTGATTTGGTGCCTCTTTTAAATAAAATCAATAAATAATATCAATGTAACTTGGATATACTTAAAACAAAGAAACCCAAATAAATCCAGTTTTCACTTGTTACTTGAGAACTTCAAGTTTCTGCAAAATCATAGGTCCTTGCTCTAAAAGCTCTTCTATGGACTATGAGTATCATCACTTCATGTATTTTTCTACATTGCTTATAGACTATGCTAAACTAGTCCTGGAAGCAGCTATTTAAATTATAGTTGTCTTGAAGATGGAAGAGGTTAATTTTGAAAAAGAAAACCATTCTTTCATTTTCGAGACCATGATAGTGGTTGAAAATCTGTACATCTGCTTTTATGTAAATAATTACAATGCATGATTTATGTAACAGATTTTATAAAACTAATCTTTTAGCTGGATTTTTTTTTTAAAAAATAAGAACAGCTGGTTTCACTTTTTGTTGTTGTGTAACATCTACGGTAGTACAAATGTATGCTGTCTTGGCTGCAATAAATTTATTGCCTATAATGGTGTTACAGAATGTGATTTATTTTCTTCAGTCATCCATTTTATCAGATTTACACGCTGCTTTATGCCAATGTTTCAAAAATTCAAATTTACAAAACAATCCTATTAGAATAAAACATGATTTCTGCAGTCTTGCCCGTAGTCATCCCCTAACCTAGTTAGAAATAGACTGCTGTAAATAAGAAGTGGAGAAATTAGAGAAGAACAGGAAAAAATGGCTTTATAAATTTATAAAGAACAACCACTTCCTAGCACCTGCCTCCAAGACAAACAGGATATAAATTAGTGAAGTTATAAACTAGCACATTTTAGAAAGAAGATAACAAAACTCTTTGTAATGATATAGAAATAATTGTTTGCTATAGGCAATTTCCAACATTGCAACTATATTAATTTCCTAGCACATAAAGTTTAGTGCTAGATCAGTGCTAAAACATGGGCCAGTTTGGCTTCTGAAGTAATACCTCTTTTATATTTTCATTCTACTTCAGAAACCTCTTAAATTTAACTGAATCCTACGTGTGAATAAAGAGTTTACTAAATATATCAAATGTGTACCTTTATCTTCTGAATCTATACTAAGAATAATCTGAGAGTGGCTTCTTCAGAAAAGACAGAATATCAGAATGCTGTAGACTGCTGAATATCTCAGTTTCAATGATTTAGGGAAAATATCCTTCATAAGCCTTTGTGCTTTTAGTGTATTTCCCCTTGGTCAGTATTTTTATGCATGCTGAATCTCTATCTAAATATCTAGCTATGTAATACATTCCACCATCTAATTTTGTTGCAAATGAAAATAGTGATAAATCTGTACACTGACTCTTATAAAGAAGACTTGAAAATGTTTTTAAAAGTATCAGTACCAGTCAATGATATTTGTGATACATTTTTAAATGTTCATTTGACTGAGTTTCATGTTTAATGAATCAAAGAAAATAATGTTTCTTTTAATACATAAAAAACAAGAAAAAATCAAGGAAACAATTGGTTCACTAATGGGAATGATGGCAAGGAAGTGACAAACAACAGGGAGAAAACAGAGCAGCTTAATTCATTCTTTTCATCAGTTTTCACCCAAAAGGAAAAAAATAGCCCAACTTACCAAAAACAGAAACATAAAATTTTACATTATAACAGAGGAAAAAATATTTCAAGTGCCTGCTGAGTCCCCAGTGTGGCCTTTTCATATGGAAGTAGATTTCCTATAAATAGAGACCAATTAGAAGCTTCAAATTATGGCTGAAGATAGCTTTCTTTCCATTGGAAGTTAATGCTCTTTTATTTGCTGATTCTTTTACTACCACCCAGCAATGTGAACTCAAAGAAAAAAAATCATCAGTGTGTTTTTTCCCCCTTCCTGTTGTGAAGAGAACTGGGTTATAATCAAGCAAATGGTTTATCATGAGTGACTCACTACCCTTAATGACTGTTGGATGTTTTTACTCACCCAACTGAATATTCTTAATTTAGTCATATTGGAACACAGATTCAGGAACATCACAACAGAGACAGAATATCCCCTTATGACTTTGTATTGTCATTGAGTCTTTTATAAGGATAATTGTAAAAACTTAATATAGCCTAAGATTAGCACTATTTCCAGATACCCTGATAAATATGTTTACTATCTTCTGTACAACCAAAATCTCCCAAACATAGCCCAAGTTCTCAAATTTTGCTGTCTTTTCTGGAAGTCTAGGTGGCCTCTTATGGCCAAGTTCATTATAATTGCATTTACACATGATGTTGAAGTCTCTTGCTCGTAATGCTGGTTATGCTATGGTTATAATAATACAGTTGGGCTGTATTCAATTGTTTCATTGTATTTTTTCTGTGATGATACCTACATTTTTATTTAGTAAGTGGTCTCCAGTATGCTCCACTGGAATTCACATCCATTGACAGTATCATACTTTATTCTATATCAAGGTTTCAGTATATTATGTTTTCTTAGTATTCTTATTAAGGTCTAAGAACACATTTTTAAGATATATGCTTTAGTCTTTTTAATGTTCAGAATTCTAACAGAAAAAGCCAAATAAAAATACAACCATTTCAATCATTTCAATGTAACCCACATAATTGTATTACTCATTTCTTTTTCAGCTGAACTTTTTGCCCTACTAGAACTACTTTCACATGTCCAGTCTTGATTGTGCCTTAATTAACCTTTTATGGTTGAATTCTTGCAGCAGGAATGAAGCATTAGAAGAAATTTCATTTAACAACATTTTGCAATAATTTTTCCAAACAATAATAGACAGCTTTAAAAAGTACATTAGAAACATTCAACATTAGAAACTGTTCTAGAATATAGCAAAATGAATAATATTTTTCTCCTTATAAAGAGTTGCTATTTAACCTATTATTATGGAAAATGATTGGATATTTAAAGCCTATACATTATATTTGACAATGTTCTTGTGTTCCTTCTAGCAATTATAAATTATGGTGCTATGCCAATGTTCACTGCACATTCTTGCTGGTATTTATTTATTAGCTGTTAATGAAAAGAGATTAATCTAAATCAGTATTGGGTGGATCTTTTACTGAAGACATATAGTGTGTTGAGGCAGTTTTAGCTTATGAAAAATGTAAACAATTTTTTAATACAGAAAAAAACTTTTCTTCTTTAATTTTGTGGTAGAAAGTCCACATTAAAAGGAGAAGACAGTCTGATAACCCCCTTTCCCATCAGGTAACCTTTTTTCCAGCTTGTGAGTCCATCAATCCATTAATTCACAATCAAAATAAGGTTTCTGGTTTGTCAAATCACCTAGGACTGAATCTAGGGCCTAATGAAGACATGATAGTTTATGAAAATTGTGGCTACATTAAAACAACAAAAATGAATAACTAGGCACAGATCAAAAAGTGAACAGTACAGGGTCAGTGTTTACATGTTTTGGATTAATGAATGTGATGTAAGCATTGAATTGAATACATACTGTAATGTATCGTGCATACGCGACAGCAGCTTACACTCCGGTCCGCTAAGATGGACTTGTGAACCGGCAGCCGATTGGCCGCCGGAGGGGCGATTCCCATTGGCTGGCACTCCAGCCAATGGGAAGCCCAGGATTCAGAGTCATGGCAAAATATAAAAAGCCGCAGCTCGCCGTTTTTTCTTCCTTGCATGCTACTTTTCCCTTGCCTGAATATTCTTGCGGTGCGAGCAGATCCTTTGGGGTTTGCTCGTGCCTGGAAATAAAATCAACTAAAGAACTCTCCTGTCGGTCTCGTCCTTGGCGGTCTGGGACTGGATTGGGGATTTAACACATACCAGATGTTATATGCTAGTTCTAGTTTTGCTGGATGTTATTACCATTGCCATGAACAGATCATTTTTTGGCTTGCTTCCCTCCCCACGTGACTCAGGAAAATACATACAAGCAACTGGCAGTCCTGACTGGATTCTAGAGGGAGATTAGAATTTTCCCTGAGCATCTAGTGAGCAATCTGGAATAGGCAAATGACTAAGACTTTAGGGTTGTTCCTATGATCCTTTCTCTTTACACCATTTCTGGGGTATACCTTGGTTCTCCAAGGACCTCTGGGAGATGAAATCTGAAAAGAATTGCCTAAGTCTTCCTTGGAAGAAGAGAAACATAGGTTTACATTGTGGCAATAAGGTGATGAAACATCTGTATTTCTCTACCTTTGTAATGCTGTGGGGGAATGGCCTTGGAAACCTATCTACAAAAGGTCAGATAACAGTATAGACTACAGCTGCATAGTGGGCAGAACAAGTGGCTCAAAGAGAACCTCCCTAATTTATTTGGCTGTAATGGTGATAGAGGGAGAATTGTATTTTCAGATTTGCAACATTGATATCAGTCTTACCACATATGCTCAGACAGGGAATCTAACAGACAGGCTAATTTTACTTTGATGTAAGGCTACATCAACAGAATCTTGCATTGGATTCTTTATCCCAGGCAGCTTTTATTTAGTTTCCAAACTTACTTTGTGAGGAAAGTTGTTGACAAGTGATTGGACAGCAACTGAACAAGGATTTGGAGGAAGTGGATTATCTGGACTTGTTTCAGTTGGATTTTAGGCCAGGGTACAATACTGAGACTAAATTAGTCACATTTATTGATGACCAGGATGGGGATGATACAGTGTTTAGCATTTCTCTCCTAGGTGTCAAAGGATAGTGATGGTCAATCCATGCTAGGATGTATCTTTGGTTCCTGTTGGAACTGGAATTTGAGAATGCATCACCTTGCATGTAATTGGAATCATAACCTCTCTTGTCTAACCTTAAAGAAACCTGCCTCATTCCTCTCTACTATAGGAAGGAAGGAAGGAAGGAAGGAAGTTGTTACTTAATAAAGATGACCAGCCTGAGGACATAGAAAATTCTATCCTTCCTGGTTGCCAGCATTTCTATTCTAAACATAAGTACATAACCTCAACAATACTCACTAACTGAAACAAAATAGTAATCAGTCATGAGTCATATGTGTCTCTTGCCCATCAAAGCAGTTCTACCCTTTTCATTTGAAGCATTAAACAAAAACTGCTGAAACCATATTTAGGTTAAAATCAAAACATTTAAGCATGTGTTTTAAGTAAAAAATGCATTATGAGCTGATTCAACTATGTCTAACAAAGCATAAAGGAGCCCAACTCCTTCCCAAAAGCATAGAATATCTATCTGTCTGTCAGTCTGGCATGCTACATATATAAAGGCATCCTGAATCTCAACATCAATTGGACCCACATGCATCCCAGAGTACACATACATGCACAAATCTAAGCAGCAGACCAAAATTCAATATGTGCTACTATTTTTGTATCAACATCACTTGTGTGTGAAACTAGTGTGAACTTCAGCACTTTAGTGCATGTGTATGCACATACAGTATTAATTTTTTTTCAGACAGTTGTTTTTCTTGAAGATCACAAATATGAATTGACCCACATTAGATGTACCTTCCTCAAAAGAATCTTCAAGTGTGTTTGCATGTGCTCACACATCTATACACACACACACACCACTAAAACCCAACCCAATAATTGGTTTGTCAGAATTAGTTTAAATAAAAAACAAAAAACAAAGACGAACAAACAAAAAAAACAAAGACAGAATATGGTTTGCTTTTTTCATTTTCTCTCTCTATCTTTCTCTTGCCCCCTCATTTCTCTCTCTCCATGTATGATGGAGAGAGAGAAATGAGGGGGCAAGAGAGAAAGATAGATAGATAGATAGATAGATAGATCATTATATCTCGACATATAAATATATCTTGACAAGTGGAAATTGATCTTGCTTGGTCTAGCATTTATCTGTCTGGAAACAGCCAGCAATTGTGTGGAATATACTAATCTGAGCACTGGTGTCACTTTTAGTCCAGTTGTGGCTTTATCAGACCCAAGATTATCCCACAAAACCTGATGCTACATGCAAGGAACACAGCTAATACTATCAAGAAACTGCTTATCAAAGTTGAAGTTGGTGTGATAGGAACCTTTGATTTTTTCATGCCAGTATATAAATAAGAGATATTTGCCACCAGTCAGAACTGCTCCTGAATTGAGTTCAGTTGTCCCTTGATGCAATTTCTTCCTCTATAGTTTACACTCTAGTTAATCTTCAACCTCAGTCAGATCTGTAATGGTTATCTCACTCGGCTCTAGGCTTCTTTAGTGCCTGCAGCTTCATTCCAAATTCTACACACATTACTCCTCAGCTAGTGTAATTCATTAGCAGTAGAGGTATGACCAGTCACTTCACCTGTACAGGTCCCGTAAAAAATAAAATAACATAAAAAAGAACATTTCAGTTGAAAGAAATAAATCAACTTCTAATCCTAGCAGCTTAAACAGAATGAAATATTTAACTTCCTCTAGAACAGACAGTTTGGGAACTATGCCTGAAACAAAATAGTGTAATATAAATGCACATATCTGTATGTGTGCATGGACCATCTGAAGCTAGATATTTCATGCACCAAAATTTTCCCACATCCTGATATTACCCAAATTTTCTTGTGCTTCTTCTTATCAGTTTTTCTTATTGATTCCTTTTTGAAGCAGAGGCATATAAAATTATATTTTCAGCAAGGAGGGAATAATTATGTGTTGAGCTCAATAGTCCTAGGTATAAGTTGAAACATTCATAATGTTTAGCAAAGTTTAATACATTGAATCTCATCTAACTCTTCATTCTTTCCATTTTAAGTCTATGACTATGTAAACAGCCTTTTTTTTAAAAAAAAAATTACCACTTTATACCCGTATACATTTTTCAATGTCTTCTCCAGTGAAGAATAATAGAGACCTGAGAATTTTCCACAATTCAGTATTATATGCTTGCTCTTGGTAAAGTTATTTCTGCACTCATAGTTTCATACATAGATTATTTTATGACCTCTGCTGATTTAATGTTCTTTGAAAAACATGTATCTATTCATGTAAGTACTTTTTATTTGTGCATTGAAAGTCATTAAGGTTTAAGGTTATATTTTAGTGGTTTGTAATAGATGCATTACAAACAAATGTTTAATTAGCATTTACATTCTTCAGTTTTGCATAGTTATGATGAATTTTGATTTGCTTACCAAATCCATCTTGCATCTATTTTCACAGAATATAGAGCTGTCCATGTTTTGTATTTCTGATTCAGTTGCCTTTGGTGATACTTTGGGGCAGTATTTCAGGAACAAAATCATTGCTTGTTCACTATTTACCAAAATCTCAACAGTCTGTGTCTATGGCAGAATTCCTCCTATCCCTCCTCAAAAGCATTGCCCTAATCTTGTGAAATTGGCAATTCCCATGTTATTTGATATTCTTGCCCCTAAATCTTCAAGCTCCTATATACTGTAGATAGATTAAGATTTGAAAATCATTTCATGTAAGAATGACAAAATCTAATACATTTGCAGTTTTTTTATTTAGGTATTAAATAAGCTTCAATTTGACAAATATTCCCCTCCCTGATTTTTCACTAAATGCAATGTCTTTTGACTATGAATTACATAGTGTGTAACTATTGTAAATAAATAAATAAATATATGAATCATTTGAGAAATTCTTATTGGATAGTCCAGGATGATGCCATCTACCATATTGACATTCTGGAGAATTTATTTTATATAAATCAAGAAATGTCACTGTAAGTTTTGAAACCACTAAGTTAAACAAGTTTGACACAAAATATTCATAGTAGGTGTTAGGATTAATTACTGTTCAGGTATGATTTTGGTGTAATATTATTGTTATCAGGATTTATCCAGACTGTTTGAATTTGAAAGCTAGCAGGCAAAGATATATTCTTAGATAAGCCATCTTTATAAGAACTATTAGACAAGTCATAACTAAAACACAAAAGAAGCAATTTCAAATACTAACTCTTAATCCAGGCATGTTTGTAGGGCATACTGTAGTTAAAAAAAAATCAAGACAGGGTCACACATCAACAATGGATGTAGCTTTAATTACATTGACACCCCTCCTCATCCTCCTTGTCCTCCTCCAATTGTATCTTAATTTCTTTAGCATACCCCTGAACTCCACTATGTCAAATATGTACATTTAATAGTTCATATGTTACATCTTTCTTCTTTCCTGGTTACTCTAATGGACTAAAACTTGTCATTTCCTGATGGAAGGAGTGGCTGATAATTGTGCACTCTTTTTATAATGGCATTTTACCATAGTTCTTCTACATGTTCATATGTAAAGTTCTACTTTTTGAGTATTCATTTAATTTGAATAACATTATAGAATAATGGCAAAACAGTTATGGTGCTCTGTATTCTCTTTGCTGCACAGAGTTATGCATGTGAGCAAAATGTCTACAGTTCAAAAGGATTTGTTTTTAAATAGGATTATAAAAATTCATTTGATTAGGTGGAAACAGATGATTTGCTGTGGTGACCCCTAATGGGAACAGCCAAAAGAAGAAGAAGATAAAAATTCATTTGATTATATTGTACATTTGAATCATATATGGTTATCTCTTAGCTTGTGGAGGTTCCTGTATTCTAAATGAAGAATGATTGTGTGTTGGTCTTAGTTTTCTTAGTAGTCTGGCTTTGCTGAATGTGTGTGGCTACCAATTTGAAAAATAAATTAATGATGCCATCTGGCTTTCTTTTAATAATGCTTATTTGTTCAAAAGAAGTTAATACAAGATTCTGCCTGGCAACTATTTGTAGTTTATATCAAGCGACTATGGCTTCCTTGACAGCATCAAAACTTCACAATCTTTTAAAGAGATGTTGTGAGATTTCAGCTTTTTCACATGAGAATTTCTGACATTTTGAGACTCTTAAACTAATTCCCATGAGATTTCAGTGATATTTGAAGAGTGGCAGTGCATCATCAGTCACCTGCCAACGAAGCACTGCCAAACCTTGCTTAGCATTTAATGTGTGGTTGTGGATTGGTGCTAGAATTCCTGATCATGAAAATTTGACATAAAGGTGTGTTATATATGCATCATAGTATTTTCAATTGCTGTTAGATTATTAGACTTTCTTCAACTTTTTGTGCTTTTTTTCTTTACAGATAATGCTCTTAAGTGATCCTGAGATAGAAAGTAGCATACTCATCAGTAATGATGAAGGAGCCACCTATCAAAAATATCGACTCAGCTTCTACATCCAAAGTCTGCTCTTCCATTCTGAGCAAGAAGACTGGATTCTAGCATACAGCATTGACCAAAAGGTACTTGTCCTTCTCTTTTCTCCTTGGACACATATCCAAACTCCATTCCAAATGCAATGTCAAACAGCAGTTTAACATTACACGTACTGTTAGGAACAACTATTATGTTATTGCCATATATCTCTCCTCAGGGTTTGGACTTTCAGACTTTTTCATTAGGTATTATTATTCAGGCATGATAAATCAATATACCTGACTTATTTTTCTTTCCTGTGGACAAGTAGCCTGCTGATGCTGTGAGGCTCATTTACTGTTCCTTCATTCCTCTCTCTCTCTGCACAAAAGAAGTAAAGCTAACTGGACTATAGTTGTTTGTTTTGATCTCAGAATCCACAATGCTAGTTTGTGGCACCCAACCAAGTCCGGTTTCATAAGACAATAACAAATTCTCCTGGGTATATTTTCAATACAACATCAAACAGAAAGAGAAAAATATATGCTCATAGTTTCACATGGAACAACTGTAGCAGTGACTGTTTAGATTATGATAAGGATAAAAAATCCTGGGAACAATTGAGGACAAAAGAAGAAGGGGATGGCAGAGAATGAGATGGCTGGATGGAGTCACTGAAGCAGTCAGCATGAGCTTAAATGGACTCCTAGGATGGTAGAGGTCAGGAAGGCCTGCAGGAATGTTGTCCATGTGGTCGCAATGGGTCAGACATGACTTCGCAACTAATAACAACAACAGAGGATGAAAAAATGCTTTTAATGCAAGGGGGCAAGGCACACACATCATTTTGTATTATCACTGTTACAACCCAGTAGAGTATTCTAAAAGGCTGGACATTTTTGAGCCTGGTTTTAAATATTCCCAGGAAGGCAATCTGATCACTTGCTGTAATTGCAACAGGTAATTGTTGCAAAAAAAACAATTTTTTTTACTACTGGTTCTGTGGGCGTGGCTTGGTAGGTGTGGCTGGTGGGGGGTTATGTGACTGGGTGGGCAGTTTCTGTAAGCAGGGAAAAAAAGATTAGGCTAGAAACAACACCAGAATGTTTTTTTCCTGCCTTCCTTACAGGATTACCCTGTAAAGTGGGGAAAAAACAAAAGGAGGTTTCTTCTAATAACCGGTTCTTTGAACTGCTTAGAAAATTTACTACCTGTTCTACTGAACCTGCTAGAACCTGCTGAATTTCACCTCTGCTTTGAACTATGCAGATTCTACCTCTACATAATTTCCCAATTTGGATTTATGCTGTTAAAATATATACTACTCTTAATCACTGCAGTATGGAGAAGAAGAAACCTACAGTGTTGTTGGTTGCTCTACTTTTGGAAATCACTTATTGTAATGTGAATTAGGTTGTGCCAGAAGAATCAACACTATAATACAGTTTAAGATGTATCCCCCTCCTACAAAATATTCTTTCATAGAAAGACATTAATTGGGGGGGGGAAGCACTATACTTACATATTCAGAATGTGCCTAAGATAGCCCATTCTGAGAAATAGTCATAAAAAGTTGTTAGAATTAAAAAGTATAATGCCATTTATCTGATAATTTCCCACAAGATGTTCTATCTAATGCCTTCTATAGTATTTTTAATATATTAAAAATATAGTTAAACAGTAAAGCTTCATATTGGGTGACTGAGATAATAGAAGCCATTAAGATTATGAAGCACATTATGGGAGACTTTCCCCTCAAGCATCTAGCAGGGAAATAAATAGAAATATTAATGTTCCAAAGTCCCACATTTTATGGGTCTGTGCATCTATATAGTCCTAAAATTCATGATATCATAACTGGGTGAATGGTGCATCAGAGGACAATAATTTTTGAACCAAGATACCTCATATAAGCTAATTAACAGAATATGTCCAGAAACCAGGACCCATAAGTTCCAAGGGGATTAAATTTGGGATATTTGTGTCTGCTTCAGTGCTAGTGGCTGCTGCTGTGGTCATGTAATCTTCATTTTAAATGTTCTATGACACTCTACCAGCTAGTCTCACAGTCCTTCACTCCCTCCCTCACCCACCAGCAGCCATTTACCTGCCTGCTGTAAATGTTAAGGAATGAGAGTAGAGAGAAAGGAATAGGGAGGAAAAAAGTCCCTTGCACCCTTCCTGGCCCATGCCATTCTCCTCCACATATTTTTCCAGCCTGGGCCAACCCTTTCACGCTCCTTCCTCAACCTGTGTACCTTCCATGTACCTCCTCCAATCCAGGAAGTACCTCTTGCACACCCTTTTTGACCCATGCTGCCTCCAATGCCTTCCCCAATTGATGTGGCATCTGTCACACAGTCTTGCAACACCCATTCATTCTTCTTGACTTATGCCACCGCCACCCCACCCCCCAGCCTATTCTACCCAACCTCATGCACTCCTGGGCAACTTTCCTGAACTTTGATGTCCATCTACATACCCTCACTGACCTGTGTGGTATCTCTGGTCCAAATACGCTTCCCAACCCATGCAGCACCTTTTGGGTATCCCCACATACCATTCCTGACCCACACTCTACACACCCTTTTGTTCTTTCCCCAATTGGCAGTAGCCACTTACTTGCCTGAACTTAGACTTGCAATTTCCTCCATTGACTTTTTCTCTGCAAGCTTCCCACAAAGTAAATAGGGAAGCTGTCAAATAGTCAAGATGGAGGGAAAATTCTAAGTAAGAGAAAAAGAAAGGGACCGTGGGATGGAGGGAGGGAAGAGAGGCAAGAGGAAGGAAGAGACAGAAGCAGGGAGGGAGGGAAGGAAGAAGTATTAAGATGGGTGATAAGGAAGAAGACAACAACATGGGTAGAACTTCTTGATTTAGAACTTCTTGATTTAGTAACAGCAATTCATAAAACACAATATAACACCAGCAGCTTTCTTCTGACAGCTTTCCCCTTTTATACTAGAGCTGTTAGATGGCTCAGCCAATTCTAATTTTCCTGCTCAACCGGCACTTCCTCACTCACACCATTCCTTAATCTCTCAGCTGGCACTTCCTTGCCCACACACATTCCTTAGTCTCTTCCTGGCAATTAGATTATTCAACAGGAAGGGAGGGAGGGATGAATGAAGGAAGGGATGAAGGAAGGAAGGAAGGAAGGAAGGATGGGAGGGAGGGAAGGATGGGAATGGTGAAGAAGAAACAGAGAGAGGGAAGACAAGAAAGAAGGATAGGAGGGAGGGAAAGAAGGAGGGAATGAAGGATTGATTTCTGATGCTCACTACTAGCTTCCCACAAGTAAACTCAATGATGAAGTTGGCAAGACATTGGAGGTCATTCCCACTCCCACTGCTTTTTTGCCCACCTGTCATCATTCTGTTTAGGTAAGGAATTACTTCTGAAACTAGAAAGTCATAGAATTACAAGAATGAGCACAAGGAGGAAAGAAGATAATTTTTCCTTATGTTATTTATGTTTGATTCCTGTGACAGGATTGGACAGTGAACCATTTAAACTCTTGATACTAATGGTCTATAGATTTACAAGAGAAAAAGATTAAAAATGTTTCACATGACTTATTTCTCTAACATATTCATTTCAAATAACAAGGAATCTTAATAATTTCATAGCCTTCTTTCATCTGTATTCTCTCTGGAGAGCAGATATAAGGAAATTGTGAGCAGGGCTCAAGAAATAGAGGATGTGACATATAAATGATAGATTCTAAAGTTATTATTTAAGTGTCTCTATGTCTACAAAATTTATATTGAATTTTTGTCCAGAAATGATTTTCCTAGCTCTTGGTGAATAAACCCTATTAATACTCATTTAGCAAAAGGTACTGATTTTTTTGCTGTACCACAATCACATAAATGTTTTTGTATATTACCTACATGCTTGAATTAATTTGTTAAACATTCTATTATATAATGCATAGGTACATCAGAATACATTGCTTTAATCATATAATCATGCAATGATGATATTTTCAGACATATAACCATATTAAATGGCTTTATCCTGCTAGGCCAAATGTCAAAACTGTGCTGCAATACAGCTTTAAAGATCTAGTGTATCATTTGATGCTGCTGAATGGTTTTTAAGTTGGAAAGAAAAAAGAAAAAAATCAATTGTGGTTATGTTTATAAAAAGCATCTATAAGAATTTGATTTGATATATGATGCACTTGTCAAGGTGTTCCTTTTGGGATTTTTGACTCTGGTTGGAAGGTCTTGCTAAAACTCTTTTATACGGTTCAAATACTTCACTCAAAATTCTGCTGAAGAAGCAAAATATTAAGAATAGGGTTTTTTAACCCTCTTCACTTGATGATGATAGAGGAATTCAAGAGGTTTCACATGTGGTCTTATTGATTTAGAGTTTGTCATGGCCCCAACTTAGTGAATAACATAGAAGCCAAAACTTCTTGCTTTATCGATTAAATTTTGAAAGTGCTGAACTCCAAAATGGCTCTAGGTGACTTACAATATTTAACCTTTAAAGGTCAAAGGAACAGTAGCATTTAATACTAGGTATTATCAAGAGTATATAATTCCAACAGATTGGAAGACGCAAGATAATCCAAACAAGAAGGACATCCAATCATATTTTATTGTAGAGTAACATTAGAATAGAATAGAATAGATTATTTT